>APFE030677010.1:0-18607 GCA_000404065.3 Pinus taeda | reverse complement strand
AATATTCAAATTTAGTTTCGCGTTATATATAAATTTATATAAAATTATATTATTATATAATTTTTGGTTTCATTTTTATATAATTTCATTTTTTTAAATTTTAATTTATATTATTTAAAATATAATATACAACATAAATGTACAGTACATAATTTTTTTGGTATCAAATTTTAGAATTGATTATATGATGGATTTCTTTTTTTTTCCTTAATTTAGAAGCGGAGACTATTTTATTTTGAGTTACTTCAATTTAAATGAACTTTTTTAATAAAAATATACTAAAGATTATCAAATTAAAGTAACTTTTTTATTAGATTTAAAAATAAAGAATATTGAACTAGAAAAAATTGAACTTTTTAATAAAAATATACGAAAGACTATCCAATTAAAGTAACTTTTTTATTAGATTTAAAAATAAAGAATATTGAACTAGAAATTTTACACAATGAGTGTTTTAACAATATATTCTATTGCACATTGCAACACTCATATGAAGATTGAAGAGTGCTTTGCAATATACTCTATCACAAATTGTTTTAAGTTTATATGGAAGTCAATTTTGATAGAATTATGTGTGTATTGATCACTAGACTATTAATATAATCTCTTTTGGACACAACCATCTCAAGGTGTCCCTATGACATCTAAGGTAAGTGGCTTTTATAGGAATTGAACCGTTTTAAATGGTGAAAAAAATTCTACTCTTCCAACTTTTGGGTCTCCATAGTTTTTGGACAATTCTACACAAAATCAAGTAGGAATTTGTTGGAATAAAAAATTTGAGCTATTAATCTACATAATTTAAGCACCATAGTGGTTTTTCATAGCACTATAATATATTTATGCACATAAAAATACATTTTAAACAATAAAAATTTACATTCTTCCAAAAATTATATCCATAAAAGAATAAAATAATCAAAATGTAAAATTATAGATTTGAACAATTTTTTTTGTGAATTTAATATAAATATTTGTATCATTTTAGTATTTAATTTGTAAATTAAATAATTTTAGTTTGATTTATTAAATTGTATGCTTTAAATTAGATTTGATATTTAATAATATTCATATAATATTTTAAATTATTTGTGTGATGATAGATAATTAAATTTATTTTCAACCATATTGAGTTTACTCATGATGATGGAGACATAGTTTATTTATTTTGAACAATTAAGAGAAATGGTTATTTTTTTTTCTTTCTAATTTTTTTTAATAATATTTTATAACCATTTAAAATATTTTTATGATGATTTTTTTTTCATTATTAATAAAGTTATTTATTACAAACAAATCCAAATAATATGAAATAAGATTTGTTTTTACTTGAAATAGTATCTTATTCGAATTATTTAAATAAAAAAGCATCTCACACCTCTATTACACATGAAGAAATACAATATTGTTATAAATTATGTGACTGCTTAGCCTTAGTCACATCTCTTTACTAAGTCATTTTAATTAATTTTTTATTAAATTCCATGAAATATGGTAGTTTAATATTATTTTTTATTTAAATTAAAATTTTATATAATTTTTTTTATTTTCAAATTATATATATATTTTTATAATCAAAATTAATTAAAAAATTCTTGTAATTTTATAATTCTATTATTATAAATTATTATAGTGTGTATTTTGAATATGTTTAGTTAATTATATTTATTCATTTAATTATTTAATATTATTAATTATTAAATTTAATTATAGATATATATTATATAGATTTATTTTTAATGTGAGTTGTAAGATTACAATGTGTAGTTCATAATTTCACTAAAAGTATAACAAAGATTAATGATTTATAAAATTTTGATTAAAGTTTATGGTTCATAAAATTTTGATGTATTTTTGGCAAAATTATAAAATTGAAATTTTGATATATTTTTGGTAAACCTATAAACCACAATGAAATTGTAAACTTATAATAATTTAAAAAATTTTGATGAGAGTTTATCATTCATAAAACTTTGATGTACTCTCAACAAAACCGTAAACAATGAAACTATGAACCAAACTTTGATTTCCCTTTGGCATAACCATAAACAACAACCAAAGTGTAAGCTAACAATCGACAATTAGCGTGTATAAAATATATTCATAGCCCCACTTATATATCTATCACCCACTATAATATTGAATGCTGAATGACCCTTAGACAAACCCCTTCGACAAACAAGTTACAACTATTAGGGAATATCACACAAAATTACAATTGTTAAGGAAGTATCACACAATGGTCGCAATGTTTGTCGTCCCCTACCCAAAGTAACTCTTAGCGTCCTTCCTCTGTTTAGGGTTATAAAATCTTTGAGCTTTGACCGTGGAGGTGCACGTTTTATTTTTTCGACAAAACGCCGACCAGAGTTAGGCGCATGTTGTTTTATTCCACTTTTGTGTGGGGACGCGAAAATATATATCTATTTAGTTTGCTCAGTAGACTCGCGCGTTTCCTGGTGAAAGTAAGCCTTGACTTGAGTGCTGCATGCGGATGGACAGCAATGAACGAAATTGAGATCCATTCATTGTATTTGTCGGAAAGTAAAGCATGTCATAAAATAAAATACTAACCTAACCTTAAGGAGAAAGAAAGTAAAGGTAAGTATGCCTTTATTTTTATAACAACGGGAGCTTTCTCTTTGTTTTTGGGCTGTAGTGGGTGAATTTTTTAGGAACCCAGGTGGTTTAAAGAAGACCCCAGCATAAAAAATCAGCTAGTTAAGCCATTTAGGTTTGAACAACACAACCCAACAAACCAGGAAATATTAGATTGTGAAAAGATAACAAGTAAGAAAGCAAAGCCAACAGAAGTGGGAGCATGACATGTGCTCCACTGGTTTAAAAAATAAATTACATTCTGCTAAAGGTATATATGAGATTGGCAACAAATTAGTTTTTATTGATCTTGGAAAAAGACTGAACTTCAACTACAATCTGATCACAAAGAAAACTGATCTCATCACAACTGAATTACATTCTGCTAAAGGTATATATGAGATTGGCAACAAAGTTTCTATGGATCTTGGAAAAAGACTGAACTTCAACTACAATTTGATCACAAAGAAAACTAATCTCATCACAAATAAATTACATTCTGCTAAAGGTATATATGAGATTGGCAACAAAGTTTCTATTGATCTTGGAAAAAGACTGAACTTCAACTACAATTTGATCACAAAGAAAACTGATCTCATCACAGGAAACTGTGATACCTAAAGAGAAAATTTGAAGTTCATGGCGTACATGCCGTTCTGCAATATACTTATAATTTGATCGAATTTTTACATGCTTGGAAAACCAATGGGTACATCTTATTTCAGGATTTATTCCTTTGAGCTTTCTCTACTAGAAATTCTGATCAAGTTTATTGCGACCTAATTCTCATTATCATGGATTTGAAATTCGATGAGAAAAATAATAATCATTCTATCTAACCACACAAAATAATCTCAATTCACAGAATTCAATCACCCAAAAATGCTCCCACAACATCGTCAAGGGAGTCGTTTAGGTTGGGAAAACCTAAACCTGGCGTCGTCGTCATTGAAGAAGAAGCGCTATCCATAAGCAGATCGGAGCCATTGTGTGGCATGCTAATGATGTTATTACTGTCTTCCACAAATGCACCAGCAACGCCATTAATTCCTTGCTGACGAAAATACGCTGCGTTCGCGAAGGGGTTTGTTCGACGCAGAATATTGTCACTTACTGACATAATATTGTTGCACTGAGACAAAATGTTGCTGCAGTTTGTTTGACACATGGTATCCGACAGAACCGCCGGAGAGTTATGGTGATCTTCCGGAAATTGTAAGCAATATCTACTCTGCTGCACACGATCAGCGTTAATGTTAAAAGCAGGAGAAGGTGGAAGCACAGAGAACTCGGCGGCAGCGGCGGCAGCAAGGGCCTGGATATCGCGTGCTGTGTAACGGCAGGGGTAGGGCACCGCGGGGGGGAAATCGGCGAAATTGAGGAAACCAGTAGGCCCCCTCAGACACAATGACGCCGCATCATAAGCCCTAGCAGCCTGTTCGGCAGTGCTGTAGGAGCCCAACCAAACCCTAGAACGGCAATTGGGCATCCGGATCTCGGCTACCCATTTGCCCCACGACCGTTTTCTGACACCTCTGTAACGCTTAATGTTGCCACTGTTGCCCGGCTCAGTTTGAACTGATCTGGATGTAGCTTCCTCCATTCCAGTCCTCCTGCTTTCTTCCATCTCAGCCACCATCCGACTCAAAAGACAACCGTGCACCTCCTCGACCATGGAGGAACAATTAATGAAGAATTTCTGATTTTGAAACGGGTTGATAATTTAAAAAATTATGTAATGGATTTAGAAAATAGATATCTGAATTTCTGATCTCTCAATATTCTACAACACAATAGCCAATCTTGGCCACCATCCCACTCAACGCACAGCCGACCATAAACAAACAATTAATGAAGAACCAACTGACCATAAAAAACAATTAATGAAAAATTTCTGATTTCGAAACAAGTCAATAATCTAAAAAATTTATGTGATAAATGCAAAAAACAAATCTCTAAATTTCTGATCTCTCAGTATTCTGCAACACAATAGCCAATTTGAGATCTGCTCTGATCACAATTTTTTTGGTGGGTGGGGTCTGCAATATATAAGGCGCAGGAGCGGACGACAAGGATGCTTCCGGCATAAGATCAATCAGATTGGCAGGCATCTTACAACCTGATTCTCGGAGTTGGAAAGGAGATTTACAGGAGGGTATAACTGGTCACTGTTGTCGTGTATAACTTTTGACTCGTTGAATTCTGTTTGATTCAGTCAAATTCTAGCCATTAGCAATCCGCTTTGCATAGCCATTCATTATTTCATTCAGCTGTCGCAATGAAGCATGACTTCCACCCCATAGGATGGCAGGTGTGGGCAACTTGGTGATCATTGTACGCCCCACACAATAAGATCCTCCCTTCTGTGTGCACGCAAACCAATAACATGCAGCGCAACGAACAATAAGGCACTATTATACCTGACAAAACCGCTAATTCATTGAGTACTTCACCAATAGTCAAAGCATGGAGATAAACAATTTATTAAATTTCAAAGCATGGAGATTAAACAATTTACAATCAAAGCATGGTGATTAAACAATTTACCAATGGGCATATATATGATTTTATACATTAGCTGAAGTGGCTGCAACAACCCAGGGGAGAGCACATTGTTTTATTGTTTAAATTACAGGAGGGACCCAAAATGTGCCTAGGTTTGTTTGCTACCTACCATAGTTGGAAGCCACAATCACAAGTGGAGTTTCACTATGCATAAAGAACATGGAGTAATCTATTATTATGCAGAACACATAGTAATTTATTTTATTCAATGTACATATGCACAAGTGGAGTTTCTGGGGGCACAACATATTTTTAATAATTTATTCGGTTCAATGTGTTATAGATAATAATTATTTAAATTTTTAAAAATATTTAAGCCAATGTTTTTTTGGGATTTTTGGGAAGTTTAATTTTTCTAAAATGATTTTTATCTTTTTAAAGTATTAAAAAACGATATATATTACCATAGGAGTTCAAATTACATATTTTCTTTTTCCTGAAACCATATTAAATACAATATATATAATTTCTGAGCAAGTATATTGCTTCCCATCCAATAGACAACACTATAATATGTACATTATTTTACCATATTATGGCCCAGAATGTAAGCCATATAAATACAAGGGTCATATATAGTCAATTTGTACAAAAAAATGTAAAAGTCATCATCCATAACCACACGTGGAGGTATACATATTATCCATAGATCTCCATATAATATTAACATCAAGTCACGACAAGGGAAAATAGACCAAGCAATTTTCAAAAATAGACAAGCATTGATTATACAAAAAAATGCAAACTATAGTTACCGAGGAAATGGAAACACCCCAACACCCAATGTAGTGTCTCCGAGTTTGAATTCACTGTGCATACCATCTAGTTGCTCATGTAGTCCCCGCTTCGATAATCAATCAACTTGATGGTTGTAATCCCTTCTGATGTGCATAATTGAGGATTTTTTGAATGTTGTCCATAGACTATCAATTTTCTAGAGTTGTCCGAGGAGTGCTTGTTGTATGATTTGAGCGCCTCCTTTGACATGCTCAATAATGATCTTTAAATCCCCAAATATATGGATGTCAAGGATGTTGAGGAAGTGAGAAAACCATAAAAGGCCCGAGAGGGTCATCACTTCAGCCATTGTATTCATGTCGCTGCCTGCATTCTAGTGAACCCAAAGTTCCTATTCTTTTGTAATATAAATCCAAAATATGCATCCACATTTATTTCTTTGCGCCACTGAATCAAAAAATCCAGTAGGATACTCCATTTGAGTGCGCGACAGCTTGTGAGGTCCTCTTTTAGGCCCAATATCGAGGGAAAATCCCATAGAGTAATAAGATACAGTGCAATAAAAGACCAACATAAAGTTGTCTATAGAGTTTTCAAAAATATTCTTGTTCCGCCATTTCCATATCGTCCAAAAAAGGATAGGGAGGATAATCCTCCATGAGGATTTCTCTATACTCCATCATTACATACAAACCTTGATGTTATCAAATTGAATGCATGGAAAGCCAAATGAACGAGCCAATTTATGCCATACCTAAACCGTGTAGGGGCATTTAAGAAACATATGATTAGTATTCTCCTTCACATTCCTGCAAATCATAGAGCACACAGATGCTCGGTCCAAGCCAGTGTCTCTTTTGAAGATTTTCCCATGTGAGATTTTTGTTTTTGCATACTAGCTAGAAAAAGAGATGATTTTGATGGGAATTTTTGTTTTCTAGAATTTGTCAAAATCACATATCCCTAATAACTAGGCCTCCCTTCCACAGAGAGTGTTATAAGTGTCAGATACCATGATGTTCCCCTCCTTCATCTTGCTTGTCCAAATGACCTGATCACTATATCCCTCTCGACAAATTCCTAAAAAATTCATGCAAGTACAGATCCGTTCCCATACCCTCGCAATTTGTCCGACCAAACCGAGCTCCTCTGCGCACTTCCAAGTAGGAAAGGGACTCTGCGAAGTAGACATAACTTGGTTCCAAAAAAAAATACCATGGTCATTTATGCATCTGATAAACTCCTATGAAATATTGCAATCCTCTTGAACCCAATATATGATTAGTAACAATGATGATTCTATTCCCCAACCCCATAGACCATGCAAGATTTTGGAAAAATAGTTTATCTATTTTTCTGAAGTTATTCTAGATGGCCAAGCCTGTTGGGATGCCAATACAACCTCTATGAAACCAAACCAAAAACTCTTGATCCTTTTGGTACTTGTGTCTAATGATCTTGCCCCAGGTGCCATCACCAAAAATCCCCCTCCATAAATATTTGAGTAATAATGCCGAACTAAAGCATCACAAATTCATAATACCCCAGCCTCCATACACTTCGGGAGGGTGATTTGGGACATCTTAGCCAAATGAAATTTGTTTTTGTCCCTACTACCAGTCCATATGTATTTTGCCATAATTCTATTGAGGCTCTTAATAATAGAAAATGGGAGATGAAACAGGTGAGCCCAGAATACTCACAACTGCACCACAACAACTTGTGCCAATATGATGCGACCCCCTAGTGATAAGCATCTAAATTTCCATTCATAAGTCCTTTTGCAGAACCGATCCACAAGCCACATCCAATCTGCCACCTTATAGGCACAAGGTTTAATATGGAATCCCAAGTATTTCATGCTCTCATCATCAAATCCGTAGCCACCCCAAAAAGACATTTAATATAAGCAACTACCTCCCTCCATGAATTTTAAATATATGACATGGGAAGGACTAAATCCTAGGCAAACCAAATAACATACACCTCATAAATGCAAATATTTCTATTTTTAAAAAGTATAATAATTCTTAAATATTTTTTAAAATAAAATTATATTAATATTTTGATGTTAGTTTGAAGATTCTTAAATATATATACAAAATTACCTTGAAAAACATCTAAACCAGCGACATTCCATCTAATTTTTCACATCTCACCATATGAATATCATTCAAAAACTGACTCGTTATACAAAACCTGAACTTAACAAGGAAATACTTCATGACAATCCATGTCTCATCGTATTTGTTACTTTTGTGGCTAAAGATGAAAGTTATTATTAAATATTTTTTCAAATAAAATTATATTAAATATTTTTATATTACTTTGAAGTTATTAAACTTTATATACAAAAATTACCATTAAAAACATCCAAACGACCAACATTCCATCCAAATTTCCACGACATCTTACCCCATGAACATCATTCAAAAAACGACCCGTTATACAGAACCTGAACGTTAACAAGAAAACAGTTCATGACAATCCATGTCGTAGATATCTTTTGCTTTTTGTTGGCTAAAGTGGAAATCATGTTAACATATATATATATATATATATATATATATTATTATAGAAATGGTGGGCCAAAAATTTATATCACTGTATGAATTATATAACACAGTATATCCGAGATTCACCGTCAATTTATTATTACTTTGTTTCTATTGCATTGCTGACCTAACATCTCAGTGGAAGACTTAGTTCATCTAAACATTTAGTTTGCCAATAACATTAGAGAAAAGATTACTCTCATTAATATTAAAAAGTAATTGCAGAAGAGCTTGTCTAATTCAAATTTTATCTTCCCTTGAACTACTAAAATGGGTAAACCTCATAGGTTGAAATGGAATATTGCTGTAACATAAGGAAAGCATCCTTGACTCTCACGGAATAAATTGGGAGTAGCATTTAAATATTATAATAAAATAAAAAGTGGAATATAAGACATATTTTTTTAAATTACCATTCAATGAATTAAATTATTATAGTTGAGAAAATGTTAAAGGTTGACTAAAGTCATTATAGTTGGATTCGTATTAAATGAGTGTGGATTCGTATTAAGTGAGTTTGTATTAAAGCAAAATTGAAAGGACGTATTTTTTAATTGAAAGTGAAAAGAAAAGTATAATTGAGGAGCAAAATAATAATGGACATAAAGTTGATTTATAAAGGAAAAATATAATAATTTAATATTTATAGTTTTTTAAGTTAATGTTTTTTTTATTATCACATAAATAGAAATAATATATTATTTAGTCTAATTTTTTTATTAAGATTGTTCAATTGATGATCTCTATCTATTTAGTGGGAAATTAGTTATTTTGACCATTTATTAACCGAGTAACAAGTCTAAAATGGTAACAGTGATAACATTTACAATCTAATTAGAGAGTAAAGAAACATCAAATCAAAAAAGATTAGTAGAGAACATCAATCAACTAAGTGTATGAAGAGTTAACTAGGGCGAGGTCTCTTGCATTGGATCCTAGAGGGGTTGATGATCTAGCAATACATGGGATATGACACTTGATCTTGGCTAGATGGTTGTCCTTTTGATCCATTCGAAACCTCATACTATACTTTTCCCTCTTAACGCATGCTAACTTAGTGAAAATGTTATAGTGGTCTTCTTGTTGCTCCATAAGGATTCTACCCATCAAAGTCTTCATTTTCTAGTAAATGAAAAGGGCTTACAAATATTTCTTCCTATGGCCCCTGGTATGACTAAGGTTCAAAACCAAAATACCAAATTCCTCTAGGAGCTCTAAGTCTAACATAGCATATCGATCTTTGGTAGCCAAATTCCCCAAGTTTTGTAGTTCACGTCTCACATCCACATGGGTAGTCTCTTGAAAGGTTTCTATTGCCTCCTCGGCTTGCGAGTGGTCTCGGTTATGCCACTGAGGGCCATGGCCACCTCCCCCACCTCTCCAACTCCACATCCTCTGAAGCTACATTTCAACATCCCTATGAACCCTATTATTCCTCTCAACAATACATAGAAAGCAAGCGGAGGGGTTCTATAATGGAAGCCTCTGTAATTCTCTAAAAATTATAGGCCCAAATACATACAGAATCTTCTAGCTCCCCATGGGACAAAGATAAATAAATCCAAATAAATAGAGTTGCAGACCATGATTTTATACAACTTAGTGGTACCCCACATTCCTAACAGAGGTCATAGGATGACCAACAATTGTAAATCCAATGTTAAAGCCCTGGGAAATAAAACCCCTCCCACAAAGAAATCCTAAGACTGGCGGCCAAGACATAATGTCTGTAAAGGAGTCCAAGAAGAGATTGTAACCTTCAACAGAAGGGCCCTCTTCCTCCCTGATTCTATTGATAAAAGAGAAACACCATCCCCCAATTATAGTGAAAGCATATAAGAAAGACCAAACACTTCTATTGTACCAGAGAGCGTAAGAGATAACCAATTAAATATATCTTTACTAGAATTACACATCCATTTTGCTAACCAGACATTAAACCATAGAATAATAACTTAGAGAAAATAATTGCGTTGTCGAAGAGTTACCCCAAGTTAGAGAAAAACAAACTTTTGCATGCAGAGGTTGTCGACTTAACTTTTGGAAACTCACTTGGAGAAGAGATCCAACTTTAGTGTTATTGCGTCTGTTCTTCACCCAAACTTTTCCCTCCTCCAAAAGGCACTACTCATGAGAAGAATTAACCAACTCATGTAGAAGTACCTTATCGAAGAGCAATTAATAATTCCCTTCAACTCTTGCTTGTTGTCAATGGCGAGGGATACTAGTTCCCCGTGTTAAAACAAAACCCAACATTATGTAACCGAGCTCATAAAATGTTCTCCTTGTTCATATGATACCAATTAAAATGCCACATAAAAATATACATGGGAGTAGCCACATCACCCCTAGATTTAATGACTAGTGTTTTCATTAGAAAACAAAAAAACCCAAATTCCCACTTACCTCAAATCACACCCCAATAAAAAAATATTTCTAAAAATATTTAATTATATATATAACCTACTAAATTACGATACTATTATATCACATGTTATGTGCCACCTACACTTTAATATATAACCCATTGTTATCAACTAATATATTCACAAATTTGACATTGACTATAATAGATTATAAAGAATCTAGTTAATGGTATTAAAATAATTTGATTCTCATTTATTTATAGCGATTAAATTATATAATCGCATAAAATTCTAAGCTATATAATTGTATAAAATGTGGGATTAAGAAGATATCGGAACTCATAAAATAATTCATTGTAATGGTTGGGATTTAATGCATGCAATGTCGAGTTAATAATTTCTAATAGTCTTTATTCATTATTTGACCTAAGTTATAAGAATTTATGTAACACACCCAATTTCTTAAGTTATATTGAAAGGATGAAGATCGACCATACATCATAAGTATATGATTTTTTCATTCAATTCTAAACCAAATTTTGTGGTTACCAATATCCTATGCTTTTAAATAGCTTTTTGAGGATATACATTTTGTTGAATTTCGAGTCCACAATGCCAAATTAGAGTCCTTTAAAGATTACACCTTCTGTGCCACATCGATGTGCACTTGCGACTAACATCATGCGTGGTCCCAAGTCCATGTCACTCCATGGGTGGTGCTTTATTACCACCAGGGCCTCTTGGCCCTGCCACATCGTTCCCTACACTGTATAAATCGATTTTAGTTTTAATTACATGTAATTATGTATTGATATATTATTAGAGGCAGTAGTCTATAACGCGACTTTTTGAAAGCTTTTCCGGCGGATTTTTCCGGTGAAAATCCAGCAGCAATTCATTGGAATCCCAAGTTTGATAGCTAGTTTCTGCACAATCAATGGCTCCCAAGGGTTTTTTAGGGCGCTGAATCCAAATATGCAGTTAAAAAACCATTTTAACTGCTAAAAATCAAGATTTAACCTCATTTCTTCCGCCGGATTCTGTCACCGGAATCTCCAAAAAGTCGCATTATAGACAACTCATTAGAGTGGAGAGTTGGTCATTAATGAATATTATTCTTATATTTAATAATTATTATTATTGCGCTAATAGATTTATTATATAATCGAGTATGAGGGTGATGGGTGATATTGAGTATGAGGGTGATGGGTGATATTGTTTGTGTTCAATGTAAAGTTGAGATGTGTCTTTTCTAAAATGAAAATAGAATATTGTCTAAACAATAAAAAATATGTTCGCTATAATAAAGAAGAAAAATAAATAAACATGTTTGGTGTGTAGAAGATGTGGTAAAAATATATTTCAATATCCATGTGAAGTAACATAATTTTATATTAACTTTAGAAAAAAATTAAGTAATTAAAAGTAAAAACATCTTATGCTTTCACTTTTAAAAGAAAATACGATAGATAATTCTTATACTTTTAAAAAATACTTCAAAACACTTAAATAATATCTATTATAACTATAAGAACTAATTTATTTCAAGATCAATTTAATATATATTATATAGAGAAAAAAACATTAATATTGACCATAATAAATATTTCAATGCCAAAAAAAAATTAAAGTAAAAGAAATTCAATTAGTTCCTAATAAAAACAATAGAGCAAAATTTATAATTCATTCAATTCTTACTATAATTTTAACATGTGGCACTCAAAAAATATTATTAATGATAAAATAATTCAATGTGGGTCATAGATAAAATAGTTTTATGCTCATATTAAGTAAAATATTGCAATATCAACTATATATATCATTCAATAAAAAAACTAAGTACATATTATATAAAACAATTAAAAAAATAAAATCTTATATTTATAAAATTTCAAGTAGTCTCACTATTCTAAATTTTTGGTCCCTTTCTAGGTATATTTTTTTTGTCAATTTTGTATGAAATCTAGTAAAGATTTATTGGAATTGTAAGTTTAAGCTAAGTTGTCTACATAATCCAAGTTGCCAAGATGATTTTTGTTCAAAAATACAATTTAAATCATACAAAATGATATATATATATATTCATTTTAACCACATATATGATAGGTTGCAAGGGAGGACCAAACCTCTTATGTTGAAAATTTCTTTTCAAGTTATACAATGTAAAAGAAGTTTACACTTCAAAATATTTTATCCCTCTTGGCACTTGCTAGATCTGTGGTTAAGATGGATCTATATTGATGGTAATCCTTATTACAAGTTACTGTTCACAAGAAAAACCCTATTGGACACATTCTTCAATTTTTTTCAATTAGTTTATTGTTCATGTGAAGAAATCCATTGCGCTAAGTCCCTGAGACATTTTAATTATAACATACATGTGAGATCTTTTATATTAATATCATAAAACCTTTATATAATAATATTGGTATTGTATTACAATGCAGTACTTTATTGGAATCCCATTATTTCAAGTTCTTGTAGCTTGAAGACTCATACATTTTCTATATAGGATCATTATATTATTTTTCATCCATCTTGATGCTTTTAGTGTGGAAAAAGTGGAGGATTCAACTCATAGGACATTTTTTTAACAATGGGTCCTAGTTTGGTCTGAAACCTTCTCAAAGTAATTTGAAGCATCAAACATCATTTTTTGGGGACTATTTTTTCTGCTTAGGTGCTACACCTTCTAGGAGTATTCTACACACATATTCCTTCCAATGGCGTAAGAATCATCTCAATCTGAGTCCATATGCAAAAGTTATGCCAACTAGAAGTTAACCTTCCTGTTATGACCACTATGATTCAAGAGGGTGCCATGTCAACCCCCATTTTCATGGAAAATGGGCTAGCCACATGAGCATAATGAGGGAGACTCTAGAAGAGTTGATAGTATAGGCTTTAGTTTTTCAAGTATGATTTTATAAAATCTATTGTGACAAATTGTCTAGTGGAATATCCACAAAAGTTTACAAATCATATTGGTATATAACATGTTTTGTGTTAGAAAATTATATATTACAGAGCAATGGAACACATAGAATATTGCAGAAATATAAACACAGAAAACGCATAAATATACGTGGTTCACCCAGTTTGGGCTACGTCCACCCCAAACAGCCAGTCCTTCCTTTCTATTATCCAGCAAAATGAAGAGACACAACCTACAGCAAATCCGTTGTAATATCCTTTGTTTTCTCTCACAGTCTCGCCTCTCTATTTCTTTCTCACAAAATACACATCTATTACACAACCTCGAATACAAAATGCCCTCATACAAAAGAGAGGGGTTGCCTTCTAGGGCAAAAAACCCTAAACTAAACATAAGTTCTACCGTCAGATCATCCACCTAATGAATGGCCCAGATTGACTAGAAGTTACTATACTTTTACAAGGCAATTTACATCTGTTTTTAGCTTCGGGGGGGCACTGCCCCCAAGCCCCCACCGAGGGACCGCTAGCCCCCGGACCCCCGCAAGGGGGACAAGTCCCCCCGCACCCCCCTGCGTGGAGGGGTGTACAAACTTCCTGGGGTATACATCCGGTTGAAACAAAGACCTCTGAACAATCATGCTCCACACACAACATGGTGTGAATATTTTCCTTGATGAAAATGAGGAATAGGTTCCATAAATTCAAAGATTGTTAACCTTGGATATAGCCCTGAAAGCTATGCCTGCTAGATGGTGGGGTGCACATAAGAAGAATATAGAAGTCTAGAAAGAATGACGAAGATTGATGTGGATAAGGTTTGGACAGATAGATACAGAAATAGAGATAAAATATGATGATGAAAATAACCCTAGGAAGCATATCTAGCTATGGGCTACAACATGGAAGGAGATTCCACAGCAAGAATGGGTGCATGGATTCCTTCATACATTAGAGACAATCCCTTAGAACTAGTACATAGAAATAGAGCTTAGGCATGGTATAGTAAACTGGAAAGTCATGTTCAATGGTTTTATATTGACATTTAGCTTTGAAGATGATTGTCCATACATATATTTGGCCCTTTAGAAAGTTAAGAAGAAAATATTTGAGAATGTAACTCCACTGACATGGCAACAACCTCATTGGGCTGTGCAGATAGAAAATGCACTAGAATTCTATAACCTTATTGTTGGACCTATCAACTAATGTGGGAAGAGGATTGGTGCAAGGTACATAATTAATATAGCTGATTATTTGACAAGGTGGGCTGAAGCACAACCAGTAAAGGATTGCAACATAGAGATTGTTGCAAATTTTATTTTCTAATATATATTGTCTAGATTTGGATGTCCAAATATTGCGATGAGTACCAAGGTTCGCACTTACAGAATAAAACTATTGAAGCATTAGTTGAGGAATTCCAAGTTTATCTTCAAAAGATACTCCTTATCACCCTCAGGCCAATGGAACAGTATAAGCATTTAATAATATTTTGGAGAATGCACTGACTAAGGTATGCAATGTGAAGATAGATGACCAGGACCTTAGAATTCTAGTAGTATTATGGGCTTACAAGACTACATGCGAGAAGTTGACATGTCAGACACCCTTCAAGTTGGTTTATGGGAAAGAAGTTGTGATGCCCATGGAACACATTGTCCCTAGCCTAAGGATTGCAATGCTTACAAATATAGCAAACTAAGTTGACATAATGGAGGAAGGAAAGTCGCAGTTGATTGCATTGGAAAAAGACATATTTATAGCAGGATTCCATCAGAAAGTAAAAAAAGCAGGAAAACTGGCTTGGCATGATATGCATATTAAGCAAAAGAAGTTTTAGGTAGGAGACCTTGTTCTCCTCTATGAAATTAAGTTTGTGAAATTCCCAAAAGAATTCAAAATAAATTCATTAGGCCCATATGTTATCAAGTATATTACTGATGGAGGTGCAATTTAGTTAGCAAAGTTAAATGAAGAACTGATTCAGGGAAAATTAAATGGTAGTAGGTTAAAGTTGTATAGGGACAACCTTGCCCCTACAGCTTTTCCCTAAGGAAGAAAGGAGAAAAGTCTTAGTGCCACTTGCAGTTGAAAGTGGGCACTGGACTATAAAATTCGATGCAAAGAGATTTGACGTAGGAAGTTGTTTCGTCAATTTAGTATGTCCTAAATTGCTATTTAAAATGTCAATCCGGGAGTTGTAAACTGATGAAGTGAAGTGCACTGTATGTGCAAGATAACCTTTTCCTTAGTCTTTTGTCATTTTTGAGTTTTTAGTTTGTTTTTGGGTTTATCTTCTGTGGATTCCCTAGTGTGAGATGACGAAATTGAAAATGAAGTGTGGATGGTGATTTCTATAAAAAGTTCTCAAAAACGAAGTTTCCAAACTGACTGTAATGAAATCAATTCTCAAAAAGAAGTAAATGCATCAAAACAATGAACTAGTGACAATGGCCCAGTATCCTTACTGCTGTATGAAAAAGAAAATAAAATCTGAACTTAAAGCAACTCAAAGACTGAAAGCAAAGCAAACTAAATCACACTACTTCAACCCATAATCTGACCCTTCACCTTTCGACTCAGTCTGGCTATAGGAAGTAATCATAAACAAGCTGATATTATGATATCTAAATTGCAGGAAATTAAATTGCATAAAAGGAAACTAAGATTTAACTACTCATTCATATTTCAACTCTTGAAAATGACATAAGTAATTCAATCTCTAACTTGCACGAAAGCAAACTAGATCACACTACTTCAAGTAATATTCTGATTCCTTACTAATTGAGTCACTTGGCTATAGAAAGGAAATCATAAAAAGGTAAGTAATATGATGTCTAAATGGCAGAAAAGTAATTAAGCAAAACAAAACTTGAAAGAAATGACAATGCTGGAATTAAACTTAATAAATGAAAATCAGTAGAAAGGACAAGATGATCTCATGTCATTAGCTATCAAAAATATGTAAATTTGCCTGGGCTACCTACAACAACCTGTAAAAGAAACACTGATCAGCTTAACAGTTATGAAGAAAACATGAAATATGGACAGTGATGAACATTATGACAGCATAAAATATAAACAAGTAATGACTACAAAAACAGTAAACAAAAGCAAGTAAGAAACTATACAAAGCTTTGGTGTACAGGGGCCCTCTATCACCTCAGCCAGCCAACTATTTAATCACAAATTGGATTCAGGAACGTTGTCTTCTCATATATTGAATTGCAGAAATAAAGCAAAGGAAAGTACAGCACAGTGGGCTGAAACAACAGTCAAAATTACTACTTAAAGACTAACTATCCAGTGTATATCAACGCGTTATTTATAAGTGCAAATGCTAATAAATAATTCCTAGATTTAGTGATGCCAAGAGACACGTAAATCTCCACGGCCTGAGATTTAGTGTGATGGTCATTACAGCAGTTGAATCCATGGAGTGGTGGCTACTTGATTCGGTTCGCATGCTAGTCGACAGTTGTGCCCGTACCTCCATAAATGAAGGATCGTGCCACGCAATCCTTCACGTGTGCCAAAACAGAGTCGTGCCACCTCAAAATTCCTCATTTGGCCTTTCCTTCGACCGTCGTTGACCATGACCGTTTATGAGTGATTTGGCTGATCTGAGAGGACACACTCCATGTACACGTCACCTGCATCCTGCCCATGTGGCCGGTTTCTCCATTGGACACCTGTAGCATAGCTTTTGACAAAATGGCTGCGGAAAGTGACAAGTTCCGCAGCTGTTTGAACAAAAAAATCTAAACCAAACAACAGTCAGAAACATACTTAGGAAACCATTTCATAAGCTCTTTTTAGCCTAATATGCAATGATTTGACAGTTGGGTGGATGAAGTAAATGGAAAAAGAAGGCTGAAAGGGTATATAGGGAAGTGCAGGTTTGGGACTCAACATACCCCCACTGTGAAGGTGTTTCATGTCCTCATGTAACCAAAATTTAGACATTCCCCTCTAGTCCATGTGTTATGATGCTTTTGCTAAGACATCTAGCCCTCTTTTCTTCTTCTTTGGTGCTTCCACCATCCTTGGTTTCCTTATTAGACATCTGAATTTGAGATTGATCAATGCTCTGCTCAATTTTTTGCACTTTTTCTTCAGTTTCTTGTTTTTCTTTTGCCATAGTCCCAAATGAAGCATGGTGTTATCATGAATAATTTTATCTACTTTTCTCTGTTCCTTGAGTGTTTCATTTTCCTGCTTGATATGCCTGTTTAGGACCTCTAATTCAAATACCTCCTGTTTTAAGGACTGAACTTGTGCATCTAGTGCCAGAGTGGTACTCAGACCTGCAGCTGATTTTTCCAATGATTCCAAGTAGTCATATACCTTCTGTTGATTGGGATCTATTTCAGGTGTCTTTCTTGGACTGAGCTCAAAATTTGGTGGAGGAGGACTGCTCTCTAGCTCTGGCCGAGAAGGGCTTTCATCATGTGGAGGACTAGTTTCAATACTTGGTTGAGGACTAGGTGAACTACGGCCAACTGGAGTTTTCTCACGTGTCTCTCGACCCAAGTCGATGAAGTGGGGCCATTTTATTTGTGTTTTATTCCACTTTCCTCTTAACCTGTGGCTTCTCCTCAAGAATGGTGGACTAGTACTCTTTTCTTGTATACTTTGTTTCCCTTTTTCCTTTTTCTTTGCTATAGCAGCCTGAAGATGTACTAATATTTCTGACAGTGGTTGATAATCCTCCTCTATGGATGGCTCAAGTGATTGGTAGACTTCTTGGATGGTCCTTTTACCTTTATCTTTCCTCTGTTTCTTGTCTTTAGTTCTGTTTTCCTCTTCTTGTTGACCAACTTCTTGAGTTTCTGTAGTAGGGGAGTC
>APFE030677009.1:83042-97408 GCA_000404065.3 Pinus taeda | reverse complement strand
TCTCGTGTGGCACACCGAGGTGCTCAAAAAATAAGTGTATGTGTCCCAATAGATTCTATGTTCTCCATACATTTGAGACACATGTCTCTCAAAAAATCAGCAGCAAGAAATAAAC
Source organism: Pinus taeda (assembly GCA_000404065.3). Taxonomy (NCBI): domain Eukaryota; kingdom Viridiplantae; phylum Streptophyta; class Pinopsida; order Pinales; family Pinaceae; genus Pinus; species Pinus taeda. The sequence goes on along the minus strand of APFE030677009.1, from coordinate 97,293 downwards.
CTAGGCATCTTCTGCGGTGGGTTATGCTACCTATAGCACATTGCCGCTCGTGCCACCTGCCTCAGCAGGCGGTGCACCCTGGGTCTCACTCCCATTGTGTGGATCTGCAATGCTATAGGGACCTCCTCAACCCCCATGTAATCAGGGATCCCCGCCATCAAACCCTCAGGGTTTTGGGCCACTGTCTCCGTCTCGTCATCTGCAGGGGGAGCCAGGGCCAGTGCTCCGATGCCCTGTGCATCCCTCTCTGCCTCAGGAGCCAACCCAACGGGTCTCACTGGTCCCACATCTGCAATCCCATAGTGTTCGTTATTAGGACATATACATGAAAAAATCTAAAAACATCATAAAAAATAAAATGCAAAAATTATGTGATCAAGTGTCCTACCACCATCATCCCACTTCTCTCCAGCGGGCTGCTGCATGTCAGGATCTCCATGGAAGTCCATGCTAGTGTATGGCCAATCCTCGACGAAGATCGTCTGGTGCTCCAACCACTCTCGAAATAGTGTCCCCCACGACACTGGTTGTCCGCCACCTTCTCGTGGCTTGACATGTGCCCATTGTGTAGCCTTGGTCTCACGTGGTCTAGGAAAATCCAAATCCATGTCCTGTAACTGCAATTTCGGCACCTGCTCCAGCATGAGTGGGACTAAGATGGACCCATAACCAAACTGCTTCGTCTCTCCTCACCGACAGTTGGTAAGTTGCCTCTTCATATTCACCGTCACTGTGTCTGCCCAGTTAAACATGGTTGGATTGAGACATTCGAGAGCCAGCCAGAGCTGGGTCTTTGAAGCCTCGTGCTGGGCTTGGGAGCCCGCTGCCCATGTCACCATGAATAACATAGCATGAAGGACTACGTCCCCCATTGTCGGGATTGCCACCTTCCCGCTTTTTATTTTGCGTGCCCGTGGGCACACTTGAGCCATCATCATATCTAGAGAATCACCCCCAGGTCGCTGCCCTTCTAGAATGGGCCTCTCATCACGACGGGACAACCCAGTCAAAAATATATGTCTGTAGCATCAAACTCGATATCCTAGCCTTGGATGATGAATTTCCCATTTGTGGGATTCCAGGCCCAGATCGGTAGCTCCAGTAAATCAGGCTACGACCGAAGGTGCGGAGTAAGGAAGAATTTGAGCAATTTGCATGCTCATAATGCATTTCGACACCCCACATCGGTGAAAGCTTCCACATCATTGTCATTATGCATTCGTTCTTGCCAGACAAATGCCATTATAGCCTACATGACGAAAAAAATGAATTAGCGCTTCTTTTGCAAAATTCAAAGTGTAATTTGCGTAAAAATATAATTTCGCATCGTCATCGCTTTTGTTTTTAAAACAAACACGATGACGCGAGGTCGCTAGTTCTATTTTTTCGTGGTCATCACGGAAGCACATCACTTTTCCGCAATGATCGGAGCGCGTTATGTGTGAATTTTTTCGGTCATAGTGGACCTGAGGGGTATACCCGCGATGACCGAGCGGTGGAGCCCGGTCCCAAAATCCACCTTAACTCACACATTTAACGGTCAAAATGCATGAAAAAGGTATTGAATTGAAGCGCAAGACGAAGTCTATCTACCTGGACGGAGTTTCGGGGTGAACGATGGATGAACAGGGTCGAAATTAGCTCACCAACTTTGGTGCTCCAAAATGCTCCACAGTGGAATAAACAGTAACAATGGTAAAAATGGATGGGTTAACCCCTTTTTATAGTAATTTGTGGAAATTAAAAAATTATATTTTATAAATGTGGGTTTTTTCTCATTTTTTATCACATGGTTAAGTTAAAATTTGGTTTTTCAACTATGTTTTTACGTATATTGTTCATTTTATATTGAATGGGTTTACGTGTGACGTGTATTGTGTAAAGCTACAGGTAGTGGAGTTTCATGTACACTTGATCCATGAAGTCGTCTTTAAGCTCTTTTCCGACTTGGAAAATGAAAAGATAGCCGAGTTGTTCCTCTTGACTCGTTAAAAGTAAATAAGAGGCGGTCGCCTTTAAGCTCTTTTCCGACCATCTAAAAATGAAAAGATTGTTGGGCCTTTGTCATTTCAAGCTTTTTATTGGTTACGAAATGACGTGATTTTGGTTGCTTTTCTACTTTTTCAGGTCGAAGTCGCTAATCATGAAAAGTACTCCTCGATCGTAATGGTCGGGCGGTTCTTTCCAGTATCGTTTTATACTTTTTTAGGCTCGACAGACACAAATCTACGAAAAAGGACCGCCCTAGAGTTTTGTTTTCTGTGTATTTTTCAAACTCCCTAAACATGAAAAAGAATCCGAGTTTTGCCTATGTCGGACTCGTTAAACCCTGATGACATTGGACTCGTCACCATGACGAGACTCGAGTTTCTCCTCCCTAGGGTTCGTTAAACTATTACTAGGTTGGATTCGACCGAAGGTCGAACTTATATCACAAGCATATGCTATCCCCTTCAAGCTTGTTTTCAAAAATAATTGGGGTACTCGCCAGCAATGGTGGGGGAAAATTTGGAAAACATCGTTGATTGTCTAAGGCAGCTAGTCACTCTTGAACATCGACACTTCTACTTCTTGTCGGGTTCGGACATCCATATGTTGTCATTTGGCCTTCCGCGGGTTCGGGTTGTCATTTAGCCTCATTCCATTTGATCCATGCTCTCTCCATCAAGCCTCTGATCCTTTGGTACCTGAATGCTGCCACCCTCCGGAGTCATGTCGCTGACATGTTCAAGAGTATAATCCTTCTGCAGTTTACATCGTTGCCTTTTCCTCTGATACTCTATTTCACCATCTACTACTTGTTCCTTGTCTCGTGTCATTGATGGGGGAAACATTATGGCCCTCCTGTGACAATTCATCTCCTGTCGACATCAGCTCATTATCCAGGAGATTGATCTAGAGATTCCTTTGGTACCTTGGAGCTTGCATGCCTCAATGGCAAGTTCTTCACACCTGGCGGTCGACTTACATCATTGGTCGCCGATTAGGTGATTCCACGCACGTTCGACTTCAGTTGATTCTTCACGCTTCGTGGATTGTGTTGGACAGTACCTTGAGAACCATTGGCATTATTGATGGTTTCTCTTGTGCTTGTTAATGGTTTACATTATCGACCAGTAATCAAGCGATTTTCTATCATGCTTGACTTGAGCACCTCTATTCGCATGCTAGAATTTGTACTATGATCGGTTGGGTTCAAGACCCCGAACTCAGATCACATGTGTTTGGGTTGCATGGATTGGCTCGTGATTACATGACTCATTGATGGATGGCTACGACCATACCTGAGTCTTCATGGATGGCTGTGACCATACCTTTATCATTATCATGGTCTCATTAGCTGGATGGTTGCGTCCATACCACAGACCTAGTTCATATGTCTTTTGGATGGCTGCGTCCATGCCTAGACTACATATATTTCACTATTAGAGATATCAGTTGTAATTGTGCCTACAGGTTCTTCCAGATGGTGTTCCATCTCATCCAGTTTTGTAAAGCGTTTCATCCCTCCCACTCTCTCGGGCTTCATACTTTAGGGGGCATCTGTTACACAGTAATTGGTCACTGCCTTCACTCCCAGTCCATCTACTATGTCATGTGTCCAAGTTAAACATGCTCATGTTGAACAAATGCTCTTTGATCATGCCAATTGACCCACTTTTCCTAGGTTACCTGCCTCATCGTGGCTATTGACTTAATAAACGCGCTGAAAGGTGCTCGTAAATGGTCCATCCGCACTGCCAGCACGGAAGTAAATCTGATTCCCACGATGGTCTGATTTTATGCACCAACGTGGGGCTATGTGTTGACTTCCGTGATGATATGACTGGCTACACTGATCACCAGCGATGTCAGTGCTGAATATCTGTTATGTGCCCGCGATGATCCAGATTGGGCGAATTTGTTCCAGCAGTCGGCCTTCCAGATGACTCCAAACCTGGTTGTTAGCATTTTTTATGTCGCCCTTACCTCCCTGGTGTTGCAGTTCCGTCAATTGTGCTACCTTCCTTTGGGATAAGATCACTCTTCCACCTTTCATGGAGACTCGTTCTCCTATTTAAACTCTCACCATTGCTATGCATTGCTAGTTTCTGATAGTTGGCTAGTTGAGTAGTGCTGTTAGTGTTTTGTGAGTTTTCTAGATAGTTGGTGTGAGAGTGACAAGTGTGGGATTGTTGATAGCTTGTGGAAGGTTGTGAAGTGCACTTAATCTTGTGTAAAGCTTATGTGTGAGAGAGCTCTTGTATGTTGGGAGATCCATCTCCAAAGAGTGAATGCTTGAAGAACATGCTGGCTGGACCCTTTTGATAAGGCTTGTGACGTTAAGACTTTGGTTGTAAGATGACTCTTATTTCATTATTAATGCAATCAATGATGTTTTTCTATGTCTTGTATGAAATGTACTTGATAGCTCATGACTTCTTGACTTTGTGAGTAAATAGTTCATTGTTGTTTCTGGTTACATGCTTTGTTGTATTTCCTTTGCTTTGTTTCAGGTTGATCACTCATTGAGGAGAAGGAAGCGGAAGCTAGAGCAGTGCAACGGAACTCCATCGACCACCGGTTGAGGTAGGCCTCCAACTTTAACTGTTTAGGGAAAGCTATTGTTGATCTGTCCTTTTTCGTGACTAGACCCACTCTAGGGCTAGAGGGGTTGCCTCTGTCCGCAGAGGGAACACTTTCCTGCATCACAAAACCCATTGGTAGCAAATGGGTGATCAAGAAGAAGACAAATGCAGAAGGAAAGGTGGAGAAACACAAAGCTCGGTTGGTACAAAAGGTTATTCCCAGGTTCCAGGAATTGATTTTGGTGATATTTTTTCCCCTGTTGCCAAGGTAGCTTCTGTTTAGAAGCAAAGAAGATCATTGTGTGTATTTTAAATTAATTGGTGACCGTGTCATTTATCTAGTCTTGTATGTGGATGATATGTTGCTAGTTGGAAATGACAAAGAAATTATCTAGGATTTGAAGACCCAATTGTCCTCCAAATACGACATGAAATATCTTGGTGCTGCAAACTATATTTTGGGCATGGAAATTAAAAGAGATCGGGCAAAGAGGAAGCTTTGGTTAAACCAGAGTTAGTATGTCGAGACAATATTGCAAAGGTTTAATATGCAGGATAGTAAAAGTAAAGTTATTTGCTGAACAATGTTCTAAGACACAAGAAGATGAAGAGGACATGTCCCATGTTCCATATGCAAGTGCAGTCAGTAGCCTGATGTTTGCGATGGTCTGTACTATAACAGACATTGCACATGCGGTGGGAGTATTGAGCAGGTTTATGTCAAAACCAGGGAAGGAGAACTGGACAATAGTGAAGCAAGTTTTTAGGTATTTGCGTGGCATTAGTGAGTATGGCTTGTGCTACCAAGGAAGACTAGGATTGGACAGAGTGTTGGATATTCATTGCTTTGTTGATGCAAACTGGGTTGGAGATCTAGATCAGAGAAGATCTACACGTGGGTATGTGTTTAACCTATTTGGAGGCGTAGTAAGTTGGATGAGTAAGAAACAATCTGTAGTGGTACTGTCAACTACAAAGGCAGAATACATGGAAGCCACTCATGCAAGCAAGGAATTAGTTTGGTTTCAGAGATTGTGTTCAAGTATAGGGTTAGTATAGGGAGATATAAGGATAGACTGTGATAGCCAAAGTGCAATTTTCTTGGCAAAGAACCTTGCTTATCATTCAAGACAAAGCACATTAATGTTTAGTATCACTTTGCGAGGGATATGATAGAAGGAAAAAAGGTGTTGCTGGTAAAGGTGGACAGTTCGAAGAATACTGCAGATGCATTGACAAAATCTGTGAGCTCTGAGAAGTTCTCTTGGTGTAGAGAAACAATGGGTGTTGCAGGGCTATTTAAATGAGTAAGCTCTCTTGTGGCCCCCTGTGGAAAGAAAAAAACAAGTGGGACAATGTTGGGTTGTATTATATTCTTTCCATGGCTAGCCCATGTAGTTAACTAGGGGGTTAAAGGGGGGGAGGGGCACCCCCTTCATTGTGCAGTTGGGGGGTTTGATGGGGGCGGGTAGTCCCCCTCTATGGGGTCTAGGATAGCCCCACGAGAATTTTTTTTTGGACCCTATATTAGGTTGGGTGGACCTACCTATAATTTTGTGCATGGTTTTTCACACATGGTTTTAGACGTGATGGTTTTCGGTCCATGGTTTTGGACGCGATGGTTTTTGTTCCATGGTTTTGGACGCAATGGTTTTCAGTCCATGGTATTGGATGCTTTGGCATGTATACATATGTATTGTAACATTGAAGGAACATAATGAAAAATGAAGCTGGTAGTCCTGGTTTTGGGATCCAAGGGAAAAACTTTGTGTATATGTGTTTTATGTGTTATGCTCTCGCATTATTTATTTTCTGTGTTTTAGAATTTGTATGCAGGTAATTTCTGTACGTGGTTAAAACTTACAGAGCTTCATGCTCTGAAGAGGGGACTAGAAATTGCCATAAGAGAGTGATTTCAAAGACTGCAGGAAGAAGGAAACTCAAAAATGGCGATAGAGATGGTGAAGAAGCTACAACAAGGAACATAGTGGGAAAGAATCAGCCAAAGCTAGAGAACTGCATGGCTAGTCCAAGAGATCAACAAGCTAATTCGACATATAGGATACATTATCCCAACACATTTCTGAAGGATGGGAAACGTGGCAGCAAACAATCTGGAAAACTGGTGATGCGGCCAGGTAGGTAGAAACTTTGATATAAAAGCAAAAGAGTTATTACAAATGGAGGGAATGAAGAAACCAGTGGAAATACTAGAAGAAGACAAGGAGCAAGAGGAGAACCCCCAATCGGGGTGTGACAAAGAAGAGGAGGTGGGTCAGTGGCGATGGGAAGTGGAGATGTCAGAGATCATCCACTTGAGTGCAAGGACAGGGATTTCTTCAAGATGCAAAAGAGGACAATGGGAAGGGCTGGTGGAAGGATAGGGCAGGGAGGGAGAAAGCCCTAAGAGAAGGTAAGTGGAGCGTAGAATAGAAGGCAGAGAGGAAGGCATAGGAGCTAGTGGGAGAGTGGGCAAAGTGATGCCAGCAAGTGGCAGAATATGGAGAAGGACTCACAACAGGAGCAGCCAGAGGCACGAGGGATTTTAATGAGAGTCGGAGCGGGAAGGGATGGAGGGCCATTATTCCGAGGTGAAGGAATGAGGAAAAGGGTGATGAGGAAATTAGAAGGATAGGTGGTAGGTGAGATGAAAGGTAGTAGGGATAGGGAGGTTAAAAAAAGGGCAGAGAGATAGAAGATAGTTGCATGTAGAATGTGAGAGCGAGAGTAGGAGCAGAGAAAGGTGGTGGACACAGGACGATGACGCAAACTAGGGGAAACAACTGTGTCAACTCTGGTTGAAGGTATGTTTCCTCCATTTCCTTAACAACATAATTATAGTTATGTCAAATTCAATGGTATTAGGGAAAGAGACTTGGGAAAGTCTGGACCCTGAAAGGGTCAGAACCAGGGTCTCCTGGAACACCACCTGGGTCAAGAATGCAGAAGAAAGGCTCAGAGAAGCTTTAGTTAAAACTGTGCCCCTAAAGAAGGCGTACAGAGGGAAGGAGGGAGGCTGGGGAGAGAAGAGAGAACCTGGCAAGGGAGAAGGTCCAAATAATTCCACTCCGGCTAGGTGGCTCTTGAGGCATGGAGGAGATTTCTTAGGTAGCTGGAATAGGGAAGATTCCACCCTGGAGACCTCAAAAGCTAAGACAAGGGAAAGTTGGGCCTCTGAGAAATCTACCTATAATTTCCTGAGTAAAGCTGAGAGGATAATCAGAGGTTCTATTATAGTGAAGACTATAGAGAGGAGCATGAATGGAAGGAAATTACCTTGTGCAGCCCAAAATAAGGACATGGTCCCCCTTATAGTTTTCCCGGTAGGTTTTCTATGGAAAGAATACCTCACATTGCCCATATCAGGGACATGGTTCCCCCCTGTAGTCTCCCTAATATGTTTTCCATGGAAACCCTTTCGTGTGAGGGCCAACAGGGAGGGATGAGTCTGAGAAAAGAAGAATAGAGGGGAAGCAAAGAGCTAACCGAAGAGCTGGAAGGGGAAAAGATAAGGGAAATGAAAATAAAACTCAAGTTGCCAGAACTTGAGCAAGATACCAAGCACGACACAATTAAATATAAGACATATTAGGTGTTATACCAACAGAATATTGATACTTATTATGATATTGTTTTAGGTTTAATCATAATTTGCGTCTAGTACAGTGTGAAGGCAATCAAGAACATAGAGGAAAGCGAATTGGGAGGACAACGACAACCAAGACAATGCAAGAATGGGAAGAGACAGAAAAGAAGTGGCTAAGAAGAGTAATAGAGGTACAGGTAAAGTAGGGAAAACGACCATTGGGGGGTTGGGAAGCTCCAACAAAGAACAACACAGGAGAGGGAGAAATATGGGACAGGAGCATATGAAGACCCTCATTGATGTGTACATGGCAGGGAACCCACTTGAGGTCAGAGCCCAAATAGCAGGTTGGGAGTGAGAATTAAATGACAATATTATCAACCAAGATATTCCCACGGAAGAATGGGAAGACATGGTTCAAGACCCGGGCAACACCCGCGGCCGACACACCCTCTTCAGACAAATGATCCAACAATACTGGGTCATGAAGAATGTAGTGGCACGGGCTATGAATCTCAACAAATAACATGCAGAAAACAAAGGACAAGAGGCTTAGGAGGATACCAAAGTGAAAGAACCTAGTAGAGAAGATCTCCTCAAAGAGATAACAACAATTCATATACAAACTTATCGAAACAACCTAGCACTGGGGAGGATCGAATAAATTTTGCTGGATATGAGGAGAAGTGAGATGCTGCGGTCCAGTGCTAAAGCCCCAGCCCCCGTGGAGTCCTCAGATGAGGAGTAAAACAGAGATCCAAATAAATTTTGTTTTTGTTTTTATGATGAATAACTTTTATTTTCCAAAGTTGATATTTAGTATAGACAAAATAGAAAATGTTATAAGGTTGATAGAGAAAGACTTATATAAATTTTGGACAACTTTTAACTTGGACAAGTGGCAAACCTAGTTTCCTACGGGCAGGTTGAGGCCACCTGACAGAAATGGAAAAACTTGATTTTGGTCAGTTAATATAATAGCGAAAGTACTACCAAGTTTACAAAAAAAGAAATAAATTTGTGATTACAAATGATGGACTAAATTTATATATATATAGTATATTATATATATTAAATAATATATATATATATATATATATTATATATATATATATATATATATATATATTATATATATATATTATATATATATATATATATATATATATTTATCTATCATGACTATTAGTAGCTAATTGTTACATAATATTTTGTCACACCTCCTGTTTGCTTCATGTTCCACATCCCGAAGTGCCAAAATGTTGACAACTGTGAAGTTTACTCATCATGAAACACATACTAAAACATCCCTGAAGAATGGAAGAAAAAATTCCTTGAGTCAATTCTCAAGAAGGTTAACTAAAACCCTAAATTTCAGGACCAACGCACTTTGGTCCACTGCTTGCTTGTGTTGATGGCAAGTTGCAGTTCTTTGACCTAGCACTATGAGCGTGGGTATTGCTATGAGAACCCACACTAAACTTCTTTCGGCAGGTTTTCTCAAAAAGGAGGAGAAGCTTTGTATGCTGGAAACTTCGAGAAACAATGAGATGGATGTTGTTGGGTAGAGATATGGCTGAGCTCTCCCATTTGGAGCTCTTGATCCTACCTTTAAGGGCCTTCCCCTTGAGATGTGGAACTTCCTCCCTCTTTTGTGGATCCCTAACTCCCTCCCCCTTCATATAAATCAAATCATCTCCATCCCCAAATGGTTGATCATTGATTGCCCACATTCCCATGCTGAGATTATGCCTAAATGCTTCCCATCTAACTTAGAGGAGTGCTTGAGGAGTTTTGGCTCAGATTTGGACATCCACCAAAAGGAGGTCTCCAACATCAAGGCAATGGTTGTATGCTTTCCTTTTTGATTCATTAATATATACATATGATGTTCAATTTCCATAAATTTCTAAATATTTATGCATTTATCTTGATAATCCTTTATCTATCAAGTAGTTTATGTTTGATATACACTATGTTCGCTCTTGTATCGTATATTGTCTTTTAATATCTCTTGTAGGTAATCAGACGTAAGGAACAAGAAAGGAGAGAACCTGGAAGCTAAAGGATCAAATCCATCACCAAATGATTAAGAAGTTAGCATCAGAGTGAGGTAGGTTTCTCTCTCTCTGCATTTTTAAACATAAGCTAGGAAAGTCTACATTAGTTTGTTCAGTTTGTTGCTAGACCTACTCATTGGAATAGAGAGATCGCCTCTATCTGCATAGGGGATTTATCTTCACAACTAAATGATGACTCCACTAGGGACCTAAATCACGACCTTATCAAAGGTATTTCATGCCTTTTAATCCTCAATTCGTTCTTCTCAACTTTGGAGTTACCGGATGTGTCGAGACTCACAAAGGACCCAATACTTAATTCACCATATTGGCCTCCAGTTCCTACCAAAATTCCTCACAATTGCCCAAAATTCGAAGGGAAGTCTAGAGAAGACCCCCAAGCTCATGTCATGACCTACCATTTATGGTGTTTGTCCAACTATTTGGTTGATGATTCCATTCGATTATGTGTTTTCCAGCGAACCCTAATGGGTGTTGCCGCCAAATGGTACATCAATTTACCTCGAGGTGCCTTTCAAGATTTCAACAATTTGGCTATGGATTTTTTTACTCACTTCCAGCTACCAGTTCGGTATGAAACTAGTACCCATCTCCTAATGTCTTTGAAACAAAATACTGCTACCCACATCTCCTATCACATCCATGAATGGAGACATCGACGTCACCTTATTAAGTTTGATATCCCTGATGAGATTTTAACCAAATGGTTTACTAAGTCATTCATTAACCAAATTCACCAAAGACATAACTGTGGGTGGCTGTGTGACCAAAGATAAAGCCATCACCTATGCTCAATATCTAGATTTTGTATATTCATAATCTGACACGCTTTATGATCTCTTACCTGATGCTCCGTGACCTTCACCTGATCCAACATATTCTAAACCTACGAAGATATGACTTGTTGATGGTACTATTGGGTCAATAACTCAAACTTCTAGTAATTCTTCTTCTGCTTCCTCGAAGCATAAATCTACTCTAGCTACTACGCCTTATCCTCCTTTGAATACTCCCAAAAATCCTGGTAAAACTTATGAGGTGAATGTTGTCCAATCTACCACAATAGAGAAAGCCTCGAAAGGAAAAAATAAGGGTAAAGGTAAGGCTAAATATGATACCCCAAAGCATGATGGTCCTAAACCATCTGTTGATGATGCATCCAAACGCACGCCGAAATATCCTTATCTTATATGTGATGAAGATCATTATACCAAGGATTGTCCCCGTCGTTTAAAAGGCACCTCAGGGACACCGACTGTGTTGAAAGAAACCTTTCCTTCACATCAGACTTCATTGTTATATAAAATTCAATCCTCTACATCTTTAGGTTCTCAAGTTTTTATGAGTGGAACCAGACCTGTCTGTGTTGCTACTTGATCAAAAGATTATGAGACTCCTACAAAATAGGTTGTGGAAAATGATGCCACTAATACACCTTCTACCTCCACTCTGCCCAGTTCTGGTCCTCTTCATATCGAACGACCTAATAATGATTCCATTATCTAACCACCTCCCAAAGGTGTTCTTTGGAAGTCATCATATAATATGAATGCATGAGCTGCTGAACATTATAATATTGTGGAATATTTAGCTCTAACGCCTTCGGCGATGTCAACTTTGGAAGTCCTTCAGACTTCTCCATTGCAAAGGAAAGAATTACTATCCGCCATAAGAGGAATTGACACTACATATTCAAATCTAATTACTTTTAACCTCGAAAACCACGTTCCTCGTCTCCCGCATCAACTTGCCTTCTTGATACAAGCTATTATCAAGGGGAAAACTATTCATAGGATTGTTGTTAATGAAGGTGCTTCTACTTGCATCATGTCTCTTTTATGTTGGAAAAATATTGGCTCTCCACCTCTCAACCAATCCCCTAAAACCTTGGAAGCCTTTGATGGTAGAGGTTCACGCCCATATGGTATTCTCAATGACTTGCCGATATAATTAGAAGGAAAAACCGTTAGCTTGGAAGTAGAAGTTGTCGATGCCAATTTGAATTACAATCTTCTACTTGGTTGTAGCTGGACCCAGGTAATGGTTTGCGTGGTTTCCACTTTATTTCGTGTGCTCCGTTTTCCTCATCAAGGGAAAATAGTCATTGTTGATCAAATTGCCTTTTTCTCTTCCAACTTCTCAAATGGTAATCTACCATATGTTGGGAATAATGATATTTTGTAGCTTTTAATCCCATACAGAAATTACTTGCATACGAATTCTAAAACACATAAAATAAACAATGCGAGAGCATAACACATAAAACACATATACACAAAGATTTTCCCCTGGATCCCAAAACCAAGACTACCAGCTTGATTTTTTTATTATGTTCCTTACAATGTTACAATGCATATTTATACATGTTGAAGCATCCAATACCATGGACTTAAAAACCATCACATCCAAAACCATGGACCAAAAACCATCGTGTCCAAAAACATGTGCGAAAAATCATGCACAAAACCATAGGTAGGTTCGCCCAACCTAATATAGGTTCCAAAAATAAAATTTTATGGGGTGTTGCCCCAGATCCCATAGAGTGGGGTTATCTGCATCCCTAAAACCCCCTGTGACCCCCCCGCTACGCAATCGACCCAACGAAGGGCATGCTTCACCCCCCTTCTAACCTCACAGTTAACTACGTGGGCTAGTTGTGGAAAGAATTTAACACAACCCAACATTCTCCCACTTGTTGTTTTCTTTCCATATGGGGCCACAAGAGAGCTTAGTCATTTATCCAACCTTGCAACACCCATTGTTTCTCTACACCAAGAAAACTTCTTAGAGCTCATAGATTTTGTCAATGCATCTGCAATATTCTTCAAAGTGTCCACCTTTACCAACAACACCTTTTTGTCTTGTATCATATCCTTCACAAAGTGATATGAACATCAATGTGCTTTATCTTTGAATGATATGTAGTTGATAGTGCCACTTGTAGATCTTTTTTGATCCAGATCTCCAACCCAGTCTACATCAACAAAGCCATGAATATCCAACACTCTGTCCATTCTTGGTCTTCCTTGGTAGCACAAACCATAATCACTAGTGCCACGCAAATTCTTGAAAACCTGCTTCACTGTTGTCTACTGCTCCTTCCCTGGTTTTGACATAAACCTGCTCAATACTCCGACTGCATGTGCAATGTCTGGTCTAGTACAAACCATTGTATACTTCATGCTACCAACTGCACTTGCATATGGAACATGGGACATGTCCTCTACCTCTTATTGTGTCTTGGGACATTGTTCAACAAATAATCTCACACCTACATGAATAGGAACCTTCATCAGTTTATTATCCTGCATATTAAACCTATGCAGTATTGTCTCGGCATACTTCCTCTGGATTAACCAGAGCTTCCTCTTTTCCCGGTCTCTTTTAATTTCCATGCCCAAAATATAGTTTGCAACACCAAGATCTGTCATGTCGAATTTGGAGGAAAATTGGGTCTTCAAATCCTAGATAATTTCTTTGTCATTTCAAACCAGTAACATATCATCCACATACAATACTATATAAATAACACGATCACCAATTAATTTAAAATACACACAATGATCCGCTTTTCTTCTGGTGAAGCCAAGCCCCCGTATAAATGTATCAAATTTTTGATACCACATCCTTGGTGACTGTTTTAACAAATACAAAGACTTCTTTAACTTGCATACTAGTTCTTTCTTACCCTTCACTGCAAAACCTTCATATTGCTTCATGTAGATCTCCTCTTCGAGATCCCTGTGAATAAATGTTGTCTTCACATCCATATGTTCTACCTCAAAATAAAAAGCAGCAATAACAAATAAAAGTAATCTAATAGAAGTTACCTTCGAAACAGGAGAAAAAATATCACCAAAATCAATTCCCGAAACCTGGGAATAACCTTTTTCTACCAACTGAGCTTTGTATTTCTCCACCTTTCCTCCTGCATTTGCCTTCTTCTTGAACACCCATTTGCTGTCAATGGGTTTCCTTCCAGCCGGCAACTCCACCAGATCCCAAGCCTCATTTTT
>APFE030677009.1:14395-68369 GCA_000404065.3 Pinus taeda | reverse complement strand
GATCAGTTTTAATATTTTTGTAAACAAGTTAACATACCATCAATAAATAATACATATATATATATTTAGTTAATAAATAAATAAGAATATATAATTATTTATGGAACTTAAATTATTCCTTCAAAAGAAGTCATTCAAACAATAATCATTTAATAAAAATTTTTAAATAACCATTAGTATTATTTTATTAAACCCAATGTTATTTAAATAAATAAATTTCTTTTGACACTATTGCGAATCATTATTTAATTAGACCTAATTTCTCTTATTTCTTAGAATAGATATATTGATATTATTAATTCTTAAATATTATAAAAATAATAATAAGATTAAATTTATTAATATAATTTTGGCCTAGGTCCTAGAGTAAAAAATAGCCGTTATGTAGCCGTTGGAGTCTTTGCTTAGTCTATTTAACTTGCTAGGCCAGATCTGTTTCTTCAACTTGTCCTGACGATGAACCACACTAGTTGGTTCAGAATGCGTCGACAAAGGTCTTTTTCATGTAATTTCATAATTGTCGAGTTCTTGTTTTTGTGGCTGCCTTAGGTTCCAATATGAATTTTCCTTCCTCGTCAAGTTCTGGAAATATTGTTTGAAATAGGAGCTTGTCATCTATAACCTTCTTTAAGCATGAAACATGGAAAACTGGGTGCACTCGAGAAGATGCAGGAAGCTCCAATTTGTATGCCATAGTACCAATCTTTTGCAACACCTTGTATGGGCCATAATACTTTGGTGATAATTTATTATCCTTCTTAGCTTACTTGAGGGACATTTGGTTGTATGGTTGTAGCCATAGAAATACCGAGTCACCTATATCAAAACTTCTTTCGCTGCGATGTTGATCTGCCTGTTGTTTCATTCTATTATGTGCCAAAGTGAGGTTATCCTTTAAGAGTTGGAGAACCTATTGTTGATGCTCGATGTGATCTTCCACTGCTTGAACCTTAGAATTTTCTCTTAAAGATGTTGTGATGGACGGTGGATGATATCCTTAAAATGCCATAAATGGGGTCATTTTTGCTACAATATGGAAGGAAGTGTTATACCACCATTCAACCAGAGGCAACCACTTGACCCATTATGTTTGTTTATCAGATGAAAAGCAATGAAGATATCCTTCCAAAAATTTGTTCACTATCTCAATTTTTCCATCAGATTGAGGATGATAAGATGAACTATGAACTAACTGAGTACCCATACAAGAAAATAATTTAGTCCAAAAATTTCCCGTGAAAATGGGATCTCTGTCGCTTACAATAATCTTTGGGTTTCCATGTATATTTTGAATTTTTTCCATAAATGCAGTAACAACTGTACAAACTTTAAATGGATGAGATAATGCACAAAAGTGTGCATACTTGGTAAGTCTGCCAACTACCATGATGATGACACTCTTTCCTTCGGACTTGGGTAAACATGTGATAAAATCCATTGAAACCTCCTCCCAACGTTGAATTAGAATGGATAAAGGTTGTAACAGACCTAAGGTCTTAATTGTCTCAACCTTATTTTGTTGGAAAACCAAACATTCCACCAAAAACCTTTAAATACCAGATTTAAGGCCATCCCAAAAAAATTCCTTCTTAACCCTTTGGTAAGTTTTCAAAAATCCTGAGTGCCCTCCTCAGGGAGAGGTGTGCAATTCCAGAAGAATCTTTTGTTTGAGTTGGGAATTCTTACAGAGCTAAGCGATCATTGTACCATAACGAATCAAATTTCCAGCTAAATGGATCAAATGTACTGGGATCTTACTGAAACTTTTGAATGAGTGCCCACACTTCTACACCATTCTTCCATTCATACCTTTCTTCGTTTATCCAATCTAGTTGGATGATAGAGATGGCACAAAGCAATGCTTTCACATCCTCATCCTTTCTTGAGAGTGCATCTACAACAACATTTTGCTTCCCTTTTTTGTAGATGATTTCAAAGTCATAACCCAACATCTTTGTGACCCATTTTTGATGCTCTTTTGAAGATAATCTTTGTTCTAAAAAGTATTTAAGACTATCATGATCTGTTTTTACCTTGAAGTGTCTTCTCATTAGGTAAGGTCACCATTTCTTAAGTGCATGTAGTATTGCCAACATTTTCTTCTCATAAATAGCTTTGTGTAAATACTTTTCTTTGATTGGATGAGTTTCAAAAGCAATGGGTCTTCCTTCTTACATTAAAACAATGCCAATTCCATTTCCTGAGGCATCACTTTCCACAATAAAGGTTTTTGTCAAGTTTGGCGTAGCCAAGGCCAGTGCTTGGCACATTGTCTCTTTAAGATATTCAAAGGCCTTCGTTTCTTATGGAGTCCAATAAAATGCATCTTTATTTAGTAATGTTGTTAGAGGTGCTACTATTTTCCCATAATTCTTAACAAACTTGCGATAATACCCTGTCAACCCTAGAAATCCTCGCAAATGATTTATGGATGTGGGGATTTTCCATTCCTTAATGGCTTTAATTTTGCTAGGGTCTACCTTAACATTTTCATGAGATACAATATGACCCAAATATTCCACCTCGTGTACTCTAAAGAAACATCTAGATGTTTTTGCATA
This sequence comes from Pinus taeda, assembly GCA_000404065.3. Taxonomy (NCBI): domain Eukaryota; kingdom Viridiplantae; phylum Streptophyta; class Pinopsida; order Pinales; family Pinaceae; genus Pinus; species Pinus taeda. Next base: position 65,808 of record APFE030677009.1, on the reverse strand, counting down.
TAATTGTTTCTCCTCCAATAGTTTGAGCACCATGTCAACATGTTGAACATGATCCTTCCAAGATTTACTGTAGATTAGTATATCATCAAAAAATACTAACACAAATTTTCTAAGGGTTTGAAAATGGAATTAATCAAACCTTGAAATGTAGAAGGTGCATTGGTAAGGCCAAAAGGCATGACCAAAAGTTCACAATGACCCTCATGAGTTCTAAATGTTGTTTTGGGAATGTCTTCCGTCTTTATTTTGATTTGATAATATCCCGAACGAAGATCCAACTTGGTGAAGTAAATTTCTCCATGTAATTCATCCAATAATTCATCAATGACAAGAATGGGAAATTTATCTTCAATAGTGAGCTTCTTGAGCTCCATATAATACAGACACATACACTATGATCCATCCTTCTTGTGCACCAATACTACTGGAGCAAAGAAAGAACTTTGACTAGGTTGAATTATCTCAGCCTCTAGCATTTCTACAACCATACGTTCAATTACATGCTTTTGGGCATAGGGATATCTGTAAGGCCTGATGTTTGGAGGAACACTTCCTAGAATCAAATGAATTGCATGATCATGATCACGAATAGGTGGGAGGCCTTTGGGAGTCTCAAACACCTTGGAATGATCATCCAAGACTTTTTGGAGATACGGAGAAATAGATGATTTCAATGTGGTAACTTCTAGTGAACATAGTTGTGCAATTATGCCCCGTTGTTCTTTCTTTAGAGGCTTTGTCATACTGTTAGAGCTGATTATCTTTCCCAGTTTCCCTGCAATACCCCTTAATTCAACTTCCTTTCCTTCTTAACAAAATTTCATGAAAAGTTCTTGAAAATTAAAAGCTACCGTACCCAAAGATTGTAGCCATTGAAGTCCTAGTACAACAACAACACCACCCACTGGAATAGAAAGAATAAGACTATTCAATACATATTATCTCATGGATAGATTGATATTATGGCACTTTCTAGAGAAATTTATGGTTCCTCCATTTGCAACCATCACTTCAAACTCTGGTGATGGATATAGGAAGCAATTCAATTCCTTGGCTATCTTATAATGAACAAAATTATGAGTACCACCCAATCAATCAACACTATTACCTTTTTCTTATTGATATGTCCTTCCATCTTGAGAGTTTGAGGAGTAGTAATTCCTAACAAAGCATTACAAGATATGGTTGGATTCATTTCTTCTTTCTCTAGGGTTGATTCCTGATGTATATCCTCTTCTTTTGATGTTTTTTATTCTTTTTCTTCCTCCTTTCACAATCTATGTAAAATAATTTCTTCTCAGCACACTTATGAACTTTAGTATATTTTCTATGGCAACTGTAATAAAGCCCCTATGCTATTTTTTCTTCCAATTGTTGTGGTTTTCAACCTTGTAGGTTGTGGAAGGCTAGGGGCAACAATGCTTCCATATTTATAGTTGTGAGTGGTAGGCTTCCTTGTTGCCATAATTTTTCTTTTAATTTTCTTTCCAACCTAAATGCCTTCTCTAATGAATCAGGTTCCCAAAGGCGAACCTCATGTTGGATGTTATCCTTTAAAGGCCTGATGAAAACATCAATCATATGCTCCTTTGGAATATCATTTACCATTATATTCAATTTTTGGAAGTCTTCAATGTGCTCCACCATTGAACCATTTTGTTTGAGATTTATCATTTAGCTAAAGAAGGTGTTGCTCTTTGTATCCTCATAATGTGTTATCATTTCATTTGTAACAATTGACCATGTGGCAATTTGTTTACGAGAGCAAAGCCATCGATACCATAGAAACTGATTGGGTTCTAAATATAAAGTTGCAATGCATACCTTTTGTTTGTTTTTCAAATTATGGAGATCGAAATATTGTTCCATATGTAGTATCCATGTTATGGGATCCTTGTCATCAAAATTTCTCATATCAATCTTTGGAACGTGGCAGGTCTTTATTCCAATGTTAGAGTCTATGAAATCATGATTAACATTTCTTTTGTTCTCATCATGAGTTTCCTCTACTACTTTTCGCCATTAGGAAGCCTTTATTGTAGCAATTTTGTCAAACCGTCCACGTCTTTCTTCAAATATTCAATGTTGTCATTCTTTGAATCATGGTTAATATTTCTTTTGTTCTCATTATGAGTTTGCTCTACTACCTTTTCACCATTAGGAAGCCTTTCTTGTAGCAACTTTTTCAAACCTTCCTTCCACCCTTCCATGTATTTCTTCCAATCTTCAATGTTGTCTTTCATACCATTGATGCCATTCTTCAAACCATCCATCTTAGCTTCTGTTACTTTTTGTGAGAGAGAAATTTATTGGACTTGGTCTCATAATTTTGATATATCACGTTGCATTTCTTCCTCTTCTTCATGTGTCATAGTAGAGATTTTGGGTTGCTTACTAGGTGTTGCCATTTTCTTTCTTTGGGGCATCAACTAATGATAATTTTCTTCACTATTCCTTTTGATCACTTAAAACTAATTTTTCAAACAAAAATTATGCAAATTTTAAAAAGGCTACACATTTATTTTATTTTATTTGTAGGAGATTGATATTGAATTTGATGTATCTCTGAAATTTTGGATCTCCAAGGTCTGAAATTGTGAAATGTGGTAGATCTATGAGTCTTCTTTCCAACACCACCATTTTGATTTAAATTGGATTCTCCAAGAAAGAGTTATGCAAAATATCCCATGATGACCTGATTATACACTTTTTTCAGTAGAGCGAACTTGTACGAAGTGTCACGTATCACTGTTTCAACTTTCGGACCTGAAAATGATGCACAAAAAGCTACAGTCCGTCCTCTTTTTATACCTTTTGAAATTTCAATCTGATACTCAAAGAGAAACTTATGACGATTTTCCCATTGTCATCTGTTTTGTATATAATTCGGGATCCTACAAAAACCCTAACTTCCTTGGATCATATCTCTGAAAATATAGCGAGAGAAGCTCTGACATTCAGACCCAAGGGTCATCAAGATTTCAACTCAAATGGGTTTTTTTAGCTTCTGAAATGTCGTATAAAAAATGTTATAGCAAAAATTCTGTGATGACTTGTTTGGAGTAGCGAAACCCTATAATCCAAAGCTTTGATACTAAATGTTATGCAACCAGCTCACAAAATAGAAGAACATATAGATCAACGACTTCAAAATAAGCCTCTTTGAAGGGGCAACCTCCTTTACATTACACAAATGAATAATTCTTGGATGATTCAAATGAGAAAACCTCCTTTCTATATATAGAAGTCTAAGGGGTCACAATATAATCAAAGCTGACATATCAATAATAATATAAGGGCACAACAATAACAATAGTGGGCTTCTATGGGGCACAATAATAAGAATGTGGGGAAAACAGGGGCACAAAAACAATAATAATTGGCTACAATGACAATAGTAATGGTGGAATCACTATTATCATATGGACCTAACAGAGTTGACTCTTCATATTGACCAACAAACCCTCACACCAGTTGAAAACCGTGAGACTTAGACAATCAATGGCATACTAGAAATGAGACTTTGTTGCTTCATGCAAAGCCCGAGCCCCAACTATTCGTGCCTTAGTATGAATGATTGTTCGTAGTGGGAGATTAGTGATGGTATTTATATATATCTTCCCACTTTGAGTTTTTTGAGTGCCTGGACAATGTCTAGCAATCAACATATTCGTGCTCTCCCCTCGAGTGCGAGAACCAGACAAATGAATTCATTGTCCCTTTCAGGACAAACTAATAGTGAAATAAATGTCTGCAAAATCTATTTCGAGTTCTAGGACCCAATCATGAATAGTTGGAGATCCACATCCCACCAACCAATCAAATGTTGTAGTAACTTTACCTAGCTCCTAATCCCAGGAATTCAGAAGAATTTCAGTAACCCACAATCTCAAAGGGAACCAATGTAATTTGGTTTCTGGGCTGCTTGATGGTCTTCGGCTTTGTGTCCTCTTTCTTTCCATTCGATCACCATTTTTTGTTTCGTTAACATGTAAAACATCCATAAAACAACATTTCATGAGTTTCTATGGAAAAAAATCTGGAAAAAAAATCATTAAATATGAAGGATTTTCCAAAAAATTTGCAACTCTGCGACAACGTGTCTATCTATATATATAATTTTTTTTTTGTGCTTCCAGTGCGTTGCCAGTTGGCCGTAGGGTGAATAGTGTGGGTATGTTGGGTAAAATCCGTGTTGGTGGCCCTCAACATGAATTTTGGCTAAACCTCCTTACAGTCTAATCTATGGACGAATATGCATGAAATTACAACCAAAAAGAAGGGAAGGGACATATCTCTTACTTGCAGCGAACGACTCGAAAAATGGTGTTCGGGATTGAGTGTACTCCTTTTCGGAAGATCAAGGTGAAATAGGGAAAAAATGATCTCTGATTTGCAAAATATTAAATTGGTAAAAATGATTTACTATTTTGAGTTTTTATAAGTTTTTAAATGACATTTTTACAAAATTAGAGCATGCTTCACTTATATTTTAATATTTTTTCTAGAAATTGGTAATGTACATTTCACTTGTCCAATGACAGGTCATGGAACATGGTGATAGTGATTAATTATGACTGATTCAACTAGTTTTATTTTATCACTTTTTTGGACTTGTAAAAAATAAACAAGAGTAATCTTTAAGCTCTTTTTTGACTCTCGAAACAAGAAAAGATCGTCGAGTACTTATCGTTTCCAACTTGTTGAAGTAAATGAAATGACGTCTACTCAGTATAAGTTTAACCCTTTTACAGAATAAGATAGACTATTGTACAAAAAAGGGATACCTTAGTTGAACATGGCTAAGAGGTTCTCTTGGATATCATTTTCTACCCTTTCAGATTCAAGAGATGATTTACGAAAAGGGACCTTTGGAGTTTTTTTTTGCCTCTTTTAAAACTCTCTAAACATGAAAAATATGTCGAGTTTCACCTCTGTCAGACTTGTAAAACTTAAATGATGCAGGACTTGTCACCATGATGAGACCGAGTTTCTCCTTCCTAGGAATCATTAAACTTATTAGGATGGGTTCATATGAAGGATGAACTTATATGGAAAGCATATGTTCTCCCCTTCAAGCTTGCGATAAAAAATAATGGGGTACTCACTAGAAATAGTGGTAGAAAAATGAAAGTGAACATTTCTTGTATTTTGTGTAAAGGCAACATGTCGCTCTTGAGCATGACACTTATATGTTGCTCGTATCGGATTTGGGTGTCCTCACTTAGTCATTTTCCTTCGTAGGTTTTGGAAATCCATTTTTTCTCTCATCTGATTATACGGTTTCATAATCATGACCTCTAATCCCATGTTGAGTGAAATGTTGCCAAACTTTGAAGTCGTGTCGATATTTTTAAGAGAAGTCCTACCTGTAGTTTTTACCACTTATACACTGTGTGACCTTTCTGCCACATTCCTGAATCAAACTTACCTACTCTACTATATCCTTTGTTTCGTATCGATGATGTGAGATACATTATGGCCCTCCTTCAACAGATCGCTTCCTATCGACTTCAACTCATTATCCAGGAAGATGATCTAGAAACTCCTTTCTAGTACCTTGGAGCTTACATGCCTTAATGGCAAGTTCTTCACATTCGACAATATGTTTACATCATTGGCCTTCGATCAAATGACTCTACAGGTGTTCAAATTCAACTTCATTATTCACACTCATGGATTTTACTGATTGTACTTTGAGATCCATTATCATTATTGGTGGTTTCTCTCATGCCGATTAACGATTTACATCATTGACTGATAATCAGGTTGTTTTATAACATGTTTGACTTCGACACATTTATTCGCAGGTTAGAATTTGTACATTGATGGGATTAGTCAGAGCTAAAGACCCTAGATTCCATCTGATAAAATCTAGGTTGCATGGAGTTGTGAGTTATTCATGATTGTACACATGATTATATGGATGGAAGTTACCATACCGTGGGTCCATATATATGATCCTTTCTATTTGGATGGCTGCGTCGATACCATGGATCCATGCACACGATCCCTTCTATTTGGATGGATGTGCCCATTCCGTGGATTCATGTGTTATTAGATGCATATTCATGTATTATTAGGCATGTTTATACCAGAGATGTCAGATATGTATCCGTATATGCTTGATTTGTAGGTCTCCTGACAGTGTTTTTTTGGTCCTTGCCTTGACTTGTAAAGTATTTCACTCATCACTCCCTGTTATGCCTTCATGCTTTAGGGGGAATCTATTACACAGTATTTTGTCACACCTCTTGTTCCACATCTCGAAGTGCCAAAAATTTGACAACTATGAAGTGTAATCATCATGAAACACATACTGAAACATCCCCGAAAAATGGAAGAAAAACTGCCCTAAGTTAATTCTGGAGAAGGTTGAATGAAACCCTAAATTTCAGGACCAACTCTCTTTGCTTCACTTCTTGTCTATGTTGATGGTAGGTTGTAGCTCTTTGAACTAGAACTGTCATCATGGGCCTTGCTATGAAAACCTGCGCTAAACCTCCTCTAGCAAGTTTTCTCAAAATGGAGGAGAAGCTTCGTATGTTGGGAACTTCAAGAAACAACGAGTTGGATGTTGTTGGGTAGAGATATGGTCGAGCTCTCCCATTTGGAGCTCTTGATCATACCTTTAAGGGCCTTCCCCTTGAGATGTGGACCTTCCTCCCTCTTTTGTGTATCCCTATCTCCCTCTCTGTTCCTATAAATCAAATCCCCTCCATCACTAAATGGTTGGTCATTGACTGCCTGCATTCCTATGCTGAGGTTATGCCTAAATGTTTCCCATCTAAGTTGCAGGAGGAGTGCTTGAAGAGTCTTGGCTCGGACTTGGACATGCTTCCCTTTTTGATTTATTAATATATACATCTGATGTTCTCTTTCCATAAATGTCTAAATATTTATGCATTTGGCTTGAAACTCCTTGATCTATCAAGTAGTTTATGTGTGATATACACTATGTATGCTATTGTATCTTGTATTGTACTTTTATATCTCTTGCAAGTACTCGCTTGTAAGGAACAAGCAAGGAGCGAGCTTGGAAGCTAAGGGATCGAAGCCATCACCAAAGGATTGAGCAATTAGCATCAGAGCGAGGTAGGTTTCTCTCTCTCTCCCTCTCTCTCTACATTTTTAAACATAAGCTAGGAAAGTCTGCATTAGTTTGTTCAATTTGTTTCTAGACCCACTCATTGGGATAGAGAGATCGCCTCTGTCTGTAGAGGGGATTTATCTTCACAACACTAATTTATAGTGTCTTGTAACACGACCGAAATTTATTCATATTTCTTTGTTCATTAATTAGTTTCAAACGATGACTAAAATTTGCAGATATATGAATATTAGTAGCTAATTTATAGTATCTTATAATTCAACCAATATTTTGTTCATATTCCCTTAGTCATTAATTGGTTTTCTTGAATGATCATGTAATAGTATATTTTGTTGTGTATTTAGTCATTAATTGTGGAAATTATTGACTAAATTAATGACTTAATATACTACTAGATGATAAAATTGAGAAAATCAATTAATGATTAAGCTAAATATGACTAAAAGTTTGTTGCATTATAAGATATTGTAAATTAGCCACAATTGGTCATTGACTGAAAAATGGGTTTTTATATGCAAATTTTAGTCATTTTTAGTAACTAATTAACCATCTTGTACTAGTGACCATGGTCACAATGGTTAACATGGTCAATCATTGTGAACATGAATAACTATTTTCATTTATATTTAAACATTGACAACCATGCTCAACAATATTCACCAAGAGTTTGAGCAACATCATGAAGCTTAATGGAAGTTTCTCTTATTTGTAATCGTTTTTTCCTTCCTTAATTGATCTCTTGAATGCTTCTAGTTCTCTTTTGATGTTTAATCGATTTTTGTTTGTTTGTTGCATGATTGGTTTCATCTAATTTTTATTGATTTTAAGGGTGACATGGGTTAAAGTCGAAGACCTTTTTGAGTAAAGGATCGTTTTGTCTATCTTTTTGTCATGTTTATTTGAGAAAGATATGGAATTAGGTTTAATATATGGCTTCAATTATTCTCTCGACATTCAATGTGTTTATCTAAAGCCAAGGAATTAGAGAAGTATCTAGATATTAAAGAAGTAATGTATAATAAACAAAAATAATTTGATGTAAATATTCGTGATTTTAAGATAGCTATTCATAGACATTATTTTCATGTGAAGCCTCTAGAATGTGAATTACATAGAATATGATTGTGTTGTTTGAATGTGTCTAGACTCACTTAAAGAAAAGAACCTCTACAGTTCAACATTGTACACATTTGGGAGTACCTCTCCAACTAGTTTCCCCTTGGGAAGTAATACGATCTTTGTGATAAAAAATGATAAAATCATATAAAGAGATTTACAAGAGTTTATAATAATAAAAGTCACAAAAATAACCCATGATATTTCTTTTCTCAAACATGGAAAATGATTATATTATAGTTTAAATTATTATTATATATGATTGCATACATTATGAAGTATTATCCAAAATTTTACAATGTTTTCTAATTTTGTGAAATATTTATCAAGACTTTACAATGTTTTATAATTTAGTGAAAAATTGCCAAGATTTAAAAAGATTTTATAATTCACTGAAAGATTCACAAAAAATCTATACATGCATATTGTAATGATAAAATAGCGTATACATTTTCCTATGTACCATATGGATTCACCCATTTATCATACATATAAATTTTCGGGGGTTTCTTAAAATTTTCCCTGATAAACGTATCACCCAAGACTAGTTCCAATCATTCTGAGTGTAATTGTACACACCAAACATGCCACACTAGAGTTCAAGAATAAAAAATACCCAAAAACTACAAAGACGTAAAAGGTCGGACCATTCTCAAAACACCTACTTTCCATAGGGCAAAATCCAAACCATATCCCCTTCAGACTCCACCCCTTACTCCACTTCCAACTCAATAGTGGAGAAAGTGTAGTATAGGCGAAAACAAATACATACAAAACAATTGTAAAATCCAAACAACAAATAGTCATTTTCCTAGAACTTCTTTCAATTTAGATGAATATAACACATACCTAAAAGAGAGGTGCCAACCAGATTGATAGTTGTTACCTAAACAAGTAGCCACAACTTTCCTCCTCAATTGTCTAAATCTACCATAAAAAATTAGAATAAATGTCATCCTCTTTGAGTGTATAATTGGTAACCAACTCTCCAAACTTGTAATCACCCATTTGCCACAGTCGAGAGGGACAACAATTATTGGCTCTTGTGCACCCACCCGAGAAATCTCCCACCACTTGTTGTGCATTGAGCCTCAATCCTTTGCAATTACTTGTCTGCTTATATTCCTCCTTTCCCTTCACATTCTCACTCAAGGCCTTTGTCACCAAATCTCGAAGAATTAAACCTACAATTTCCCAATCATTTTGGGTTCTCGATCCTTCCAAAATAATTAAACACTCTACACTACACATTATGATCACCTTAGATTTCACACTCTCAAAGCTTATGTTTGCATGCCTTCTTCGTCCTCGCATGAGAGTATATCCACGGGGCATTAAAACTTTCTTATTTTTGTTGACACCTATTGAGGGCACGGTACCATGTCACCCAACTTATTGGTTAGACGAGGCGAGCCCCCTTCCATATTTTTCACCTAATCCAGCGTTGGGTTGAATATTCAATTTTAAATAAATACATAATATTAATATTATAAATTTTATGTAAAATAAAATAAAGAATTTAATATATTTTAAAATATAATTTTTATTTTTAAATATAGTTATTATTAAAAAATAAAATAATAAACCTCATTTTGTACTTCAATAAGTGAAAAATATACTCCATGAATCACATGCACTAGATTAGTCAAAAGAAGTCCTCACTTAAACTCCATTGAAATCATACTCCAAGCTTATCATTTTGAATCTTTAACTTAAAAAGTAATAATATGTTTAGATAGAAATGTGAAATTTGATGTATTATTTAAATCTTTGACTTAAATAATATATTTTAAAATTTAAGGAAAGTAGAAATATGAAAATATAATTATTAAAAGATAAATAATAGAAAGATAATGATAGTAAAAATGTTTAAATAATATTATTTATTTTCATTTTTTTTGGTTTAATTATATTATTAGTTGTTGTTTCTTCGAACTATTTAATGTGGTTAATCCTCAAGATAAATGTGAAAAAATTAATTAATCTAAATATTTAAATAGCAAAGATACATTTGGTTCCAGAGTTGGTGGTTTAATGTGGTTAATCTTCAAGACAAATGTGAAAAAATTAATTAATCTAAATATTTAAATAGCAAAGATACATTTGGTTCTAGAGTTGGTCGTTAAGAATCAACTGTTAAAAAATAGTTATTGAATAATTATATATTATTATTATTATCACTTTGATATATTTTATTTTATATTTTTGATTAAAATAATGTTGAATTGAAATCATTTAAATTAAACTAATAATAATAGAATAAGAAATATATATTCATAATTAAAAATAAGTTTAATCTATTTTTATCAATAGTTTTTAAATCTCCAATCCATTAAGATTAATAATATTCAACAATTAGTTTAAATGTTATTATATTAAAATATATTTTAATAGGAAAGCCTATATATATATATATATATATTATATATATATATATATATATATATATATATAAACAAAAGAAACAAAATTATCATTAATTAATTAAATATAAAATAATAAATAATAAAATAAAAAAATAAATAATGATTTTATAAAGAGAAGGGAGGGATCCAACTTCTACTTAATATTCAATCAGTGTCCTTGTTAAGATTAATAACGTGCTTTTCAATTTCAATGACCTCTCTAAGCTTCCTATGATGGAAGTGATCAACCCTAGCGTTGACCCAAGAATCCTCAATGCAGACATGGTGTTTGGATTTCACGCATGTTAACCTATAGCTGAGGAATGCGAACAATTGTGCTTAATATCTGCTACATATTCTTGGATTCTTTGGTTAATGGAGCAACTAGTTTCCCCAATGTAGGGAATCCCACAAGAACATGGGATGGAGTAGACTCCTTTCATGTCTTTAGGGTTTACAGGATCTTTGACAGATCTAAGAGAATTTCTAATGGTATTAAGGGGTTTGAAGGTAGCATAAACTTTGTTCTTTTTGAGAATATGAGAAATATTGTCGATGGTCCCGTGGATGAACATGATATAATCTCCAGTGTTCATATTTCATTTATCCAGGGGACCACCAATAAGATTTCTCATATTCTCAAAAATAACAAAGCTTATGCTACCTTCAAACCCCTTAATATCATTAGAAATTCTCTTAGATTTGTCAAAGATCCTGTAAACCCTAAAGACATGAAAGGGGTCTACTCCATCCCTTGTACCTGTGGGATTCCCTACATTGGGGAAGCTGGTCACTCCATTAACTAAATAATCCAAGAATATATAGCAGATATTAAGAACAATCGTTTTCGTTCCTCGGCTTTAGCTGAACATATAGTGAAATCCAAACTTTGTGTCTGCATTGAGGATAGTTTAATTTTTTTCCTGGGGAAAAAATCGTAATTTTCATTATAAGGAAAATTACATGTTGTAGATGCCATAGGGATATGCAGAGCGAGTGACCATAGTAATCTATAATCAGTAAAGTTTGTAAAAGTCTATACAATACACCCAGAGGTGGGTATTCCTTCTTGTGTCTGAAAGCATATACATATATGTTACAAAATTTCAAAAATTGATCAAAATTTCACCCTCAGTTATTCACTGTTCAGATGTAAATAGATAAAAAACCATAATAAGTTAGCGCCTATTAGCCCTCTGCAAGTTCTGATCAATGTATAGCATGTGGTAGAACTGGTATCCTTGCTCACAGATCAACCATTCCCCTCTGGGATGGTGCGTTGCCTCTTTAGAAGCTGATCCGCAGGTTGGTTCCGCTCCTTGTAGATATGAGAACATAAAATCTGATCAAAATGAGTTTTTAAATACAATGCATCATTAAATATGGCCCTGAGTGTGTGAGCATGACATGTAGAAATGCAAGTGAACCAATTAATGACAATCTTAGAATCCCCAAAAACTTGTAAAAGTCGACAGTTTTTGTTTAATGCAAAGTATAAAAGATGACAAAGTGATAGGAGCTCCGCAAAGTTATTTGTGCCAACACCCAACCCCATGCAAATATGGAAATTATGTGTCTCAGATAAGTATTGTATAATGCCTCCGCCACACCCCTGGTCTTGGGCATAATTTTCAAAGTAGGCTCACAGATGAGCTTTATCTATAACCTCTAGAATGATAGTACAAATCGAGGCAATTTGTTCACCATTCGGAATTTCATTGTAGCTATTACATATTTTTGGGATAGCGAGGGGCCATCAAACTTGCTTGCCGAGAAAAACGATGTTGTTCCAGCACATAATTAAAGGGAGATTTCAGTCTTTTATATCGGGGGCTTCATTCCACCAGCTGTTCCAAGCATTCGATTTACTATCTCCTTCCCATAGCTGATTTATATTTAGCATATGCAACACCTGTTCCCATATCTGTTGAGTGTTGGTTCAAGATAGGAACAGGTGGTAGTTTGATTCCTCCTCCCTACAACACACCAGGAAGGACCCTCGAAGGAGTGTTTTCTAATATTGTTTCAATGATAATGTTCCACATCAGGAGTTGAGTGCATGGTGGACCTTTTGGCTTCCATAACCAGCACCACTAGCTTTCCAATGAGATGGGCTTATGGGCAACATGTATGATAGGGTAACCATCCTTTGGTGTATAGGTCCCCTTTTCTGCAATAGCCCATATCAGTTCATCCTCATCATCCCTGAGTCTCACATGGGATTCTTTTAAGGTGTCAATGTATTGCCTCCATTCCATATGCCACTGTTTCGTAGACCAAGAGCATTAGTAGATAGCCAAGCTTGATGATAGATGGATGTATTCGAACGATCCCCAAGCTGTGCATTGGATACCACTCCTCTACGATTAAGGAAATTTGTCAGCTCTGGAGGATGATTTTATAAGTTTCCGCAACCAATCCATGGATCAACCCCTATGTGAACAATCACGCCATTGCCAATTCACCAAGTAAGACCACTTCTTATGATTGGAAGGGTGTGTATGATAGCTCTCCATATCACTGATATTCCTTGCTTGTTCCAAGCAGGTAGCCGAATCCATTCCATAATAGTACGAGGCCAGACATATTTATAGGTAGCCTCCTTCATCCATAGGATTTTTTGCTTTAGGAGAAGCCATCATAATTTGGCTGCAAGTGCCTGAGAAAAAGCAGAGAGAATTTTAAGGCCCCAACCCCCCATTTTTTGGGGGCTGCAATTCTATTCCATTTAACCCAAGCAAAGGGTTTCCCATCCTTATGACCCTTCCATAAGAAATGGCAACATAATATTTGAATCCAAGATAAGATACCTTGAGGAATCCAGGCTAGGGACATCCAGTAGACCGGGGTGGATTCTAGGATAGATTTTATGAGCAACAGAAGACCTTCTTTAGATAGTAACTGATGGCTCCAATTGTTTAACCTTATTTCAACCTTTGCAACTAACTAGGTCAAATCAACAATTTTGTATCCATGAGATTTAATCATGAAGCCCAGGTACTTCAATCCATCCTCCAGTAGTAAGCTCTGGAAGGGAAATTTGAGGTGTGTATGAAAGGTCTCTTGTCGGGAGCAAGTAGATAGGGTGATGCTGGATTTGGGCCTGTTAATTTCCATCCCTGTTGCAGAGTAGAATAATTATAGCACCTCAGAGAGAGTGTTGCTGTCTTGAATGCCTCCATTGAGGAAAATCAGAATATCATCCACAAATAGAAAATGCAAAAGAGTGCATTGATCCGTGATCTTGAGACCCTTGAGCCTCCCAGATATTTTTTCCAATGGGATAAACATGCTTAAACCTTCCATTACAATTAAGAAAAGCAACGGGGAAAGTGGGCATCCCTGTTTGATACTATGTTCTGCATGGAAAAAATTGGAGGTCGATCCATTGATTAATGTACCGAAAGAAACATATGTAATGCATCACATGATCCATCTAATGAAAGCAATAGGAAAGCCCAAGTGAGTAAGAAGCATCCTTATAAAAAGTCAACTAATTTTATCAAATTCCTTTGAGAGGTCTATTTTGAGGATGGAACCTTTCAGATTCTTTTGTTTGATGGAATGGAGGGCCTCCTGGGTTGTGCCAATGGCCTCATGTATTTGACAGTTGTGTAGGAAGGCAAATTATTCAGAGGATCTATTGTCTAATAGGATCTGCTTGATACGGTTGGAAATGATCTTGTAAAAACAATTGCAGAGAAATATGGGCCAAAAATCGTTGTAAGATTGAGGGGAATCCATCTTGGGAATTAGTGCTATATAGGTGAAGTTTATGGCTTCATGCATTTTGCCCAAAGAACAACATTCCTCAATCACTTTATGTAGGTTAGGGCCAATAGTGTCGAAGAACACGGACCAGCCGTACGACCCTAGACTTTTGTCCTTCTTGAATCACTTCAAGGTGCCCTCCAGTTCCCCCATAGTAACAAGTTTGATGAGGTCCTCCTGAGTGTTTGGCTCCAAAAATTTAGGGAAATGCGTCGCAATATGAATAATATTAGTGAATGTTGTACCAAGTGTAGCTTTGAATAGCTGCTTGAAGTATGTGTTTCCCATATAAGCCAACTGATTTTAGGTTTTTGAAGTCTATCCTTGTTCCGTGGGCATTTGCCAAGTAGTATTGCAAGCCTTCCTTCCATTGGCATATTTATGAAAGAAACTAGTGTTGCCATCCCCAGCTTGTAGCCAAATTGCTCTACTCCTGAGCCTCCATGTCTCTTCTCAATCCAGCAGAATCTTGAATTTCTGGGCTTCCAAGCCAGTTAGATGTAGTTTTGCTTCAATATAGGTATATCCTCTACCTTGGTCATTTGTTAGTGAGGTCAACTGACTTTTAATATCATAGAGGGTTTGCTCCTCCCTGGCCTTTTTCCCCTTTGCTTAGTCAATGGATAGTCTTTTAAGATTTACCAGATTACGGAAAAAGCCTTTTGCCATCCCTTGATCATTTGGTAGGGGGTGTGCTCTCCAATATTCTGTAACTAACTTGAGATATTCAAGGTCCTTTAACCAGGCTGAGTTAAACTTATAGGGATCCCTGGTTTTTTTTAGGAGCTAGCCAATTCCAGATAGATAAGGGAATGGTCCGAAATCCCTCATTTGCCTACCCAATGTTTGTAATTAGTAAGGGATGCAATCATGTCTTCATGAATGAGAAACCGATCCAGTCACCTTCCAAGAGCTACATCTCCGATCCTTTTATTGTGCCATGTAGGCATCTTTTTGTTCAAGGGTATATCAATAAGTCAATGTTGCCCCAATAGTAATCCCAGCTGATCCAAGAGTGGATCGAACTGTGAATGATGCCCCTAGGATTCTTCATGACCAATGGTGAAATTTAGGTCTCCACCCAGGATAGTGGAGTCGTCAATCATGGTGTTCTTGAGTAACTACTGCCAGAAGTCCAGTCTGCTATGATTGGGGGCATAAATATTCATAATACAAAGGTTCCTGCCCAGTTCAACAGAGGAGATATCCATACCCAGGAATCCATGACCACCCAAAGCAGAGATGACCTTGATAGTTTTAGGGTTTACCCCAAGAGCTATACCCCCTAATCACCCAACGATATCCAAGGCCTGAAATAACCATCCAGGCAGAATGGCTTGTAGGCTCCTAACAATCTGCTCGGTCCTACCGAGGGTTTCCTATAGAAAAATGATATCACATGGCTCACTACCCAAGATCCTCTTGAGAGCTAATTTTTTGGAGGGGCAAGCTAAACCCCTAAAATTGAAGGATACCCACTTCATGGGAGAATACTGCCAAGGGTGTCCTGTGCTCTAAGTACCATTTCATGGTGTTCTGTCTACCTTGGGCCACATCAGCCCCAACATTCTTGATGGCTTTGGATATCTTGGATGGCCTCCCTTGGGAGGGATTGTGCTTGGATTTTGAGGATGAGATGCCCAATCCAAGCAATTCAGTAAGAGCCTAGAGGTGGGGGTGAAGGTTGTATGAGTAAGAGCCTGATGTAGATGGGGAAATACGAGACTCTTAGAATCTAGAAGAGTGTACAGCTGAAGGGGTAGTGGAGAAAGTGGACAGAGGGTGGTCAAGTGCACAAGTGATGGGGGAGGTGACCATGCATGGAAAAGATGCAGTAGATTCCATAGTAAAAATAAAATTACTAATATTCAAAGTAGAGGAAAAGGGGGAAGAAACAATACCTGTTGATGGAGTAGCCACCGCATCAGACCAAGATCTAGTCATGGGCAGGGAGATAGGCGAAATCTAGGAAACAATAGATGGCCGAAAAATATCCCTAGCCACATCCTTTGGACTATCCAGACCTGTGGGATGCTCATCCACAATCGGGTCTTCTATCTGGCGATACTTCTTTCCCTTGGATGTAGGAGGCGAAGATGGCGAGATGAGTGGACAATATTTGTAAAGATGCCCCACCTTGTGGCATCTCTAGCATTTTAATGGGACACCTTCATAATCCATATTTTGTTTGCGTGAGTAGTGCCTCAAGTGAAGGGTTATCTTCTCCTCCAGGCCTTCTCTTGTATCTAAGTGAACCAGAATAAGAGCCATGGTCATATTTCCAATTTTTTTCATTTGACTGGTCATGCTCCAAATAGGTTCCCAGTGCATTGCCGATGCACTTGAAGACATTCAAAGACCAATATTGCATTGGTAGCCTTGATAAGTGTACCCATATCGGCCCAACTCCTAGCTGTTCCCTTTCAGGGTCAAATAAAGGATCCCATATTTTCTGCAGTATCGATGCATATTCAATGTGCCAAAACCTTGAGAGTATCTAGTCAATGTACTCCTCCCTATGAAACCTGTGAGTGAACCACCCACGAACAATCCCCTCGTGAGAAAACGAATGGTGAGCAGTTCTTTGAGTAGAGTGCCCCATATCTCCATGGTCTAGAGACGTAGTCTCTCCGCTGAGCAATTCCACCCTCGAACACGACCCACCAGGACCTTTTTGGCTGCGTCCACCACTTCGCCCATCAATAGGTCTTTCCCCAAAGAGAGGTTGATGTCCCTATCAATAGCCTTCAAATACCTCCCTTTCTTGACCTTATCAGACCTACATCCCGTCGAGTAATCACGGAAGAGGCCCCAGATGCCTTGGTTAACCATCTACAAAGTAGGAGGAGTATATTTAGGGTTAGGTACCGACGTGCTGAAACAACTAGAGCAGATGGGAGTGCTGGGTGGAGGGCTGTTAGGGTTTGGTATAGTGCCTCCAACCTGAGAGGAGAAATAGGGGGTAGCAGACCTGGGTTATGAGATGCTAGGGAAGATGGGGGTGCTGGAAGGGGCAGAAATGTGAGGTATGTGAGGCAGCGGTAAGTCGAAAGAGGGGGATGGGTGAAGGGAGGTGCCGATGAGGTGTAGGGTTGCCAGGGATAGCTAGGGGGTAGTCCAGACCGGATGTGGTGTCAAGATCAACAGAGGGCGGTAGGTGGGTCACAGATGGCCTATGTCAGTTCAGAGCAGGGTTCAGAGCAGACAGAGGGTGCAAGGATGAACCAAAAGAACCAGAAACTGACATGGCGTGAGGGAGAGTCCAAATTTCTTCGTAGGGATTAGGTTCCGCGGTGTAATCAACGATGTCAAGATCCATGTCTGCCATCTGGGAGCAAGTCATAGGTGGTTATGGTCCGCGTAAAAATCGGGTTGACCATAGAAATGGAATGCCAGGAAGTCCGCAGGTTGTAGATAGGTAGGACGGAGGCTGGGCGTCTGTGAGGCTTAGCCAAAACCACTTGGTGTAGCACTACACCGACTCAGGTCCTCCATTGTCATCTTCCTCCATAGCTCCCATAATCAACTAGATCATTCTCTCTAATAGTTTAATATAATAACATTTAAAATTAAACGTTGAATATTATTAATCTTATTTAAAAACTATTTGATAAAAATACATTAAACTTAGTTTTAATTATGAATATACATTCACAAATATATATTTCTTATTCTATTATTATAATTTAATTTAATTGATTTGAATTCAACATTATTTTAATTAAAATAAAATTAAAATAAAATAAAACAAATCAAAGTAGTAGTTGTAGTAATAATCATAATAATAATAATAATAATAAAACAAGTAATTTTTAACGGCTAATTCCTAACAACTATTTCCTAACTACTAACTCTGAACTGAATGCATTCTTGCTATTTAAACATTTAAATTGATTTATTTTTCACCTTTGTCGTGAGGATGAACCACATTAGATGGTTCGAAATGTTAATCAACGACTTCAGATGTGATTAATCCGAAAGACATTATCAAAATCAATATGGATGACAAAAGTCTAAAATCAAGCATAATATTACTTATTAAAAATTGTTAATATGCAAAACCTATCAATATATTTTATTTGATTATCACTTTATGGATTCCTTTTTCAAACTCAATTACCTAGTTTGAATAGTTGTAGTCTATTTGTTATACTTTTTGAATTTTTTTTGGGCATATTTTCTAATAGAATTTTGTTAAAATTCAACAGTGATTTGTTGGAATCACAAGTTTTATGTGTGAACTCTTTAGAATCTAAATACTCCATGAGTTTATCAAGTGTTAAATCTATATACATAGTGAAAAACCCATTTAAAACACAAAAAATCAAAATTTGACTAAAAATTAGTTCTCATATTTCAACCAAAAATTTCAAAAATATAATAACTAGACAATAACATTTAAATATTAAAAAAAAACACTTAAAATACTAGCTTCTTAGGCCAAGGATTCCCTCTTCAAACTCAAGCTTAAGGATTCATCCTTCAAACTAAAGCTTAAGGATCCCCTCGTTAAACTTAATTAGTTTTAATAGATGTTAACAAAAATATTGAACACTCAAAACTTGTTGATTTTGTAAATTCTAAGGTGTTATATAAGTTGATACTTTTTTTAAATTTAATTATATAAATTTAAAATGATAAAAATTAACAAATTTGAAGGAAAACTTTTAATTTTAATACAAGATATTTACTTACATAAAAAAGTTGAGGATAAAACATGCAAGTTGAAACATATTGGATATTGTAAAATATACATACTATGTAAAT
Organism: Pinus taeda; assembly: GCA_000404065.3. NCBI lineage: Eukaryota > Viridiplantae > Streptophyta > Pinopsida > Pinales > Pinaceae > Pinus > Pinus taeda. The sequence continues at coordinate 46,638 of APFE030677009.1, read as the reverse complement.
TAAATGGTGATGGGCATTAATCCATAATAAGTCTCAAAGCACTTAACACATAATACATGTAACCTTATTAAAATTTAAAAATTCATAAAAATTAACTAATTTTTTTATATATATATATATAATTATATATATTACAAGATTCCTAACCATGGATATTTATCCTCAGTTTACTATATATTCTTAACGTATAAATAAGCTTTGTACATGGGCCAATACCATGACTTATCAATTCCACATGCCCAAAAAACCATATCTCCACTTGTTCATGTGTCGTTTTTTAATTAATAGGTAATAAAAAGCATAACAACTTTGGAGATAAATCTCAACCTTTGATTTGTGTATACTATTATAAATATTCTAGAATATTTAATGGGGTTGTAAATCTCTATCAATAACTTAATGATTATTAATAATTAAATTAAAACTATAAAAGTTGTATTCTAAAATAGGTACGTTTATCGATATAATAATAATGCATCAAGGACAATTAATTATTTAAAACACTTGAAAACCCTATTCCAAAATAAACACGCATATAGGTATAATTATGTCGTAAGGCGTTCCTTCGAGAATAACTCCCCTCTTGTGCCACTTTGTACCCTCCTGGGCTGCTGATTTTGGTGTTAGGCGATTGATTTATTGTCTGTCATCGAATGATGATTATAGCCATAATCGTCTCATGAGTAAATAGTACACTATCAAGGTTTTAGTTTTTAGGTCGATTACCCTCGAGAATTACTCCCAGTGGGGTTGAGCGAAATGGATGAAGAAGCTATATTGTCATATTGGCCAAGCAGGTTGCTTATACTATGATAGATGATGATGAAAATTGTCAGCATGCTCTTGATGTGGGCGTGGGTGTTCATGCTGCCATGAGTTGGGCTTTTTCAAAGCAACCATTTTTTGTGGACAGTAGTAATGAGAAGGTATGTTCATGGTTTTAGTTTTTCTTGTTTTTGGTTTTATGAAATCCTGGAATGGGTTTATGATATGTTTGGATTTTTTGGAATCTGTTTTAGTATCAAATATTGAGATCGTCGCAGTCTACATTAAGCGGTGGGTTGGGGAGGAGTCATTACTTACCTATAGAGGACTTGAGACTTTGAAGCAATGATGCAGGCGAAGATGCATGGGAATTGTTCCATATGGCTATTGACCATGTTTTTTGACTTAATATGCGAGTTCTTGATAACTCTGATCTGTATATCACTAGTGAAGGGCTTCACCATAGCTCCTTGATCAGGTGATCAATATTTAGCTCAAAAATCAAGTGTTGAGAATCAATCAAACACTGAACGAATGCATACATCTCAATGATACGATCCAAACAAAACTCGTTTCACTCAAAAAGGAGCTTGTATGAGGAAGACATTGCATTTTGTCTACTTTACCAAACAGAGGAATTTAAAAAAAAGTACAATCACTGCACAGTCAGCATTCCGTACTGCTGATGTGGTAGGTGACTGTGTAGGTCAAAGGTTGGTCAACGGTTATTGGGGTCTCGCCAAGTGGTTTAATTTGGTTGGTCGATAATTTGGTGAGTTGGTGTGATTTTGTTTGACAGATGAAGACCAATGAAGAGGATACATCTGGAAAGCCTGGAGGTCACCACGTGTCCCTCCCCAAAGGCATGGCATCATCGACACGCTATGGTAAAATTTTATGGCAGGTCAGCGAAGTCGAACCTGCGACCTCACTCACACAAATCCAACATCTTACCGTTATACCACACCGTTAGTTCTTGACATATAACAATTGCAATGCATATTTTTTATGCTTAAATATAGCAGTTGGGGGAGGAGAAGGCCAACCCCCTCACATGTGACCACCACCACTAAACCGACGGTCAATTTTTAGCATAACCACGTGCTTAATGCACTAATCATGATTAAACATTAATTAAACCCATACTTATCCGTTAATTAACCTACAGTTAAGTTGGTAGATATTTTAGCAATCCGATAAATTTAGAATTTTCTCCAAAATTGGCGGAGTTAACTGGAATTTCTCCAGTCTTAGTGGAGATTTCCTAGGAGAAACTATTTGATCATAACTTTTGCAATTTTCGACCAATTTGGGCTCAGAAAAAGTCATTCCTAGATGATTTTCATGTTCTGAGCACATTTAAGCATGTTTTAGGAGTAGTAGAGCATTGTAAATAGCACTTTTTTCCATTTTGAGATAATATAGAGGCCCAAGCCATGGAAACTAGACCAAGGAGATGTAGCCCAGGAGGGGTAAAATCCTTTATCAAAACACTGTGTTAAGTGTTCATTTTGATGGTTTGCTGTATATTTGTTTGCTATTGTTCATCACTTTATTTACATGCTATGTTTCTCATGAATTTGACATAAAACTTGACAAATTTACCTGTTACATTCACAAACACCATAAAGGAAACCTATGCACATAAAGAAAATGATGAGAAATTGTTTTTAATTCTGAAGTTGAAATTAGCACAACAAAACTAACATTCAATAACAGATCAAGTTGGTATCAAAGAAAAGGTTATTTGATTGATTTCTTGAGTTTTGTGCAAGTATGGTTTTAATGGTTTCAAATTTGTGATGCTTACAAGGTTAAAGTTGCATAGAGGAGAAGGGGAACTATTGGTTGCAAATCCTGAGGTAATTCCTAGAATAAGGAGATCCACAAGGCCACAATATCCACCTAATGTTTCAATCCTAGTTGCACTTGAAGCACCTCAAGTTTTACCTTCAATTTAGATTGAGGAGGTACAAGCAGTACTAGAAGATGAGCTTGAATCCAAAGCCATCATGTTTGGAGAAAGAGAGACTGAAGGTATTTCAGAAGAGGAAGCAGACAAGAAATATTTATATGACTTAAATAACATGGTTAGAGTCCTCTTTGAAGAGAGTAATACTAGAATGGCTAGAGAGAGTTCTAAGTCCCCAGATCGAGAGGGAAGCTTAGAAGATAAAAAAAGATGAAAAGAAGGATTCAAAGGGTAATGGAGGAATGCCTACTCCATCTCCAACATCTTCATCATCTTCATCATCCTCATCATCACAAATAACATTAACTTCCACTTCCACCACAAAAAATCTTCATACTCATTCCAAAAAAGTTAGACAATTGTATTTGATAATTGGAGGTTTATTGTAGAATTCAGAACTTCAAGAAGATGACATAAAGATCTAGTTGGGTTCATTGAGGCTAGAAGGAGAAGCACTAGTTTGGTGGGAAGCAAAGACTTAAGAGGAAATGCGAATTCATGGTAGGATATCTGTTTCTTGGGTTGAATTTGTTTCTTCAATTAAAAGACAGTTTTATCCTTTAGCCTACATGAAAACAAGCATTATGAGTTGGCAAAATTTTAGGCAACTCAAGGGCCAAACAGTTCAAGACTATACCCAGGATTTTAGTAAAAGGGCTTTGTTGTTAGGAGTAAACTTGAATTCCCAAGATACTCCCTTGAAATACATTGGGGGTTTACATTCCTACTTAAAACACACTATCCTTATGTTCAATCTAAATAATTTAGATGAGGTATGTGTGCAAGCCACACACCTTGAAGAAAGAGGAAAGAACATTCATGAAGCGGGCAGTAAGAAGAAGCCATTCAAGGGTAAGGAGAAAGAGAAGGGTGGAAAATGGAAAGGAAAGAATAATTCAAATGTAAGGAAAGAAGGGGAGAAAACTATATGTGAACATTGTTCCAAAGCGAGGCATGATGACACCCACAGTTGGAAAATACATCCGGAACTAAGGCCTTAGAAACCAAACAATAAGGGGAAACAAAAGACCACTGCTACCACACAACATGATCTTGGATCCAATTCTAGTGATGAGACCAAGATTTCAGCAGCTATAGCAAGCACTAGTCCCTCACATAGTCACAAAAACACTCCAAATGAAGAATCAAGGATAGATTTGTTCCATGTAAGGGTAATCTCAAATCATACAAGGATTGATGCATTATTTGATAGTGGGTCACAATCGAACTTAATGTCAGAAGTCTTGGTTAAAAAACTTAACCTTGACACTGTACCTCATCATAAGCCATATCCTTTGGGTTGGATAGTCAATAATGAAAATTTACAGGTTACAAGGAAATGCTTATTCAGGTTTGCCATTACTGAAAAATTCATTGATGAAGTTGAGTTAGATGTAGTTCCACTTGACATCTCAAGAATCATTTTGGGGAGCCCATATTTGTATGATAGGAAAGTGGTATTTTATTGCCATGAGAAAAATATATATTTCTCAAGAATGGAGTGGAGTATATTGTGAGAGCACATTGCAAAAAGTTAAACATTTCTTTGGTTAATGCAGGGCAGATGAAGGGACTAGTAAATGCAAGTAAAATTTTTGTGCTTCTCATGATAAAAAAATAATAATGATATAGATTATGAATCTTTGAAGGTTGTGATGATAAGTTAAAATCTGATTTGTTTGATGTGGTAAGCAATCATGGTGATATGTTTCAGGAACTAGAGGGGTTACCTCACAAGAGGGGAATTCAACATGAGATACAACTGTAGCAGGATGTTCTGCTTTCGAACATTGGCATGTATCACATGTTGATCGTGGAGAGTATGGAAATCAAGAAGCAAATCCAAGAATTTCTAGACAAAGGTATCATACGCCCATCTACTTCGCCATGTGGTTCACCAATTGTTTTGGTGCCAAATAAGGATGGGACTTGGCGCATGTGTGTGGATTTCTGTGCACTGAATAAGATAACGGTAAAGAATCGTTATCCACTCCCAAGAATTTATGATTTGCTTGATCAATTGAGGTATGAAAATTATTTCACAAAATTAGACTTACAAAGTGGTTATCATCAAGTTAGAATAGCTGAAGAGGACATTTGTAAAATCACATTTAAAACTAAACAAGGATTGTTTGAGTGGCTTGCTATGCCTTTCGGTCTTACAAATGCTCCAACTACTTTCATGAGAGTTATGAATGATGTATTGAAACCATTTCTAGATAATTTTGTCATTTTTTACTTAGATGATATTCTCATATTCAACAAATATAGAGATGAACATGTCATGCATGTGAACAAAGTACTTGATGTCTCGAGAAAAGAACAATTATTTTTTATAATGTCAAAGTGTGAATTTTGCAAGACTTCTTTAGTGTATTTGGGACACATCGTTGGAGTAGGTGAGTTGAAGATATACCCTTCTAAGGTTGAGTTCATTATGAATTGGCCCAAGCCCAATACAGTTACAGAGGTAAGAATCTTTCTAGGGTAAAAACAATAATGGAGGAAATTTATTGCTAATTTTTCTTCCATTGCAGCTCCACAACATGCATTGACTAGTGTTAAGAAAGTATTCCATTGGGGATATGTACAACAACATTCATTTGATGCTTTAAAAAAAAATATCATTTTAGCAACGATATTGGCTCTTTTGGATCTTAGACAACCATTTGAGATTCAAACGGATGCTAGTGATTACACCATGGGAGCAGTTCTTATGCAACATGGTAAGCCCATTTCATTTCTTTATGAAATTTTTAATGGAATTGTGACTAACTATCCCAATTATGAAAAAGAACTTTACACATTGGTACAAAGTGTTAAAAAATGGAAACACTACTTATGGGGAAGGAGACCATTATCCATACCGACCATCAACCATTGCAGTACTTACAGTCATAGTCAAAGTTGCAGCAGTCACGACACTTTAAATGGATGGGTTTTCAACAATATTTTCATTTGGTTATCAAATACAAAAAGGGAATCTACAATAAGGTAGTTGATATTATTTCTAGGCCTATTGTAAATTCATCTATTATACTCAAGCACAATTATGTTTTACATTAAAGTTACATTGAGAAGTATGCATATGATAATGACTTTCAAGATGTGTATGCAAGCTTGAGGCAAGGAAACCAAATTGAAGAGTTAGATTACAATTTACATAACAATTTGTTGTATCACTTGGGCAAGTTATGTATTCCACAAGGAGAAAGAAACAATATCATAAGGGAGGCACACACTTCAATGATTGTTGGACATTTTTGTGTAGGAAAGACATTACTGAATCTCCAAAGGTATTGTTATTGGCCACACATGTTTGATAATGTATCTCGTTTCATTAGAGGATGTTCTTTGTGTGCAATAAGTAATCCCAGCAATAGGAAACCAGGATTGTACACTCCACTTCCAATACCTTCATGTCCATGGGAGAGTATCTTAATGGATTTTGTAGGAGGTTTTCCATTGTCAAGGAAAGGTCATGATTACTTGTATGTAATTGTAGACAGGTTCAACAATATGTGTATTTTAATGTCATGTAAAAAACAAATTACAACTGAACAAACAACTCATTTTTTCTTAAAAAATATTTGGGTTTTTTTGTTCTTCCTACTTCCATCGTAAGTGATTGAGATTCTCAATTTGTTGGGAATTTTTGGTCAAATTTGTGGGACATGATGGACACTAAGTTGAAGAAGAGTATAGCCTTTCATCCTCAAATAGATGGACAAACCGAGGTGTTCAACAAGACAATTATTCATCTTCTTAGAGGATATTGCAGAAAACATCTGAAGTTGAGGGAGTTGTACCCTCACCTGCTAAACAATTGATAGTATATTTTGGGGTCCAAAAGGCTTTTAGTGGGGAGGAATGATCAGGTGATCAATATTTAGCTCAAGAATCAAAGTTCTCATAATCTCTCAAACACTGAACGATTGTGTTCGTCTCGGTGATATGATCCAACGCAACTCATTTCACTCAAAATGGAGCTTGTAAGAGGAAGATATCACGTTCTGTTCACTTTTCCAAAGAGAGGAATTTCGCAAATAAAAAATATAGTCATTGGATAGTCAAAAGTCTATACTACTAATGTGGCAGGTGACTGTGCAGGTCAAAGGTTGGTCAACGGTTAGTGGGGTCTTGCCAAGTGGCACAATTTGGTTGGTCGGAAATTTGGTGAGTTGGTGTGATTTCATTGGACATATGATAACCAATGAAGAGGAGACACGTGGCAAGACCGGAGGCCACCACATGTCGCTCCCCAAAAGCCTGGCATCATCGACGCGCTATGGTAAAATTTTATGGCAGGTCGGCGGAGTCGAAGCCACGACCTCGCCCACACAGATCCAATGTCTTACCATTATACCGCACTGTTAGTTCTTAGCATAAAATGGTTGTAGTGTGAATTTGTTATGCTTAACCATAGTGGTTGGGGGAGGAGAGGGCCAACACCCTCATATGTGACCACCACCACTAAACTGATGGCCAACGATTAGCATAACTGTGTGCTTAATGCGCTAATCAGGATTAAACAGTAATTAAACCCATACTTATCCATTAATTTTTTTTTTAACTGTAACGGGTATAATTTATTATTTGAGGTATGGTTGGGCCTAAGCCTAATAAACCATCCTTACACAGCTTTTCCTTGCATCTAAATGCTTCTTGTTCAATTTTTGTGCTTGATTTAAGGAATACAATATGAGGTAGCGCTTTTATCATTAATGTTGAGAGCTCCCAGTGCTAAGAGACATCCTTTGTTTGCCATTTCATCCGCCTCACTATTCAAACTTATGAGAATATGATATATTTTGAAGGAAGTGAAATCTTGCAGAATTATCTTTAACCTTTTCTGAGACTTGTTGAGAATAGCGTTGTTGAACTGTTCGTCCGAGGTGATCTTCTTAATGAGGATTTCAGAATCTCCGAATGCTTGGCATTCTTTGATGCCTTTATCCCGGACTATTTGGCAGGCTTTAATGAGAGCAAGAAGCTCTGCCTGATTGTTTGTGCGAATACCAAGCCCCCAGCAAAAGCGAACTTTTCTGAGATTGTCTGAGAAGTGGATGACTCCTCCAGCTCCCGCAACTCCTGGATTTTCTTTGGAGGCACCGTCGAAAAAGATTGAAGTTGTGTTTTGGATCTTCCACCAAGTTTGAAAGGCAGCTTCAGGTTCTCTAATTTTCCAAGATGGAATGGGGAGGGGAAGGGGGAGGGAATGGGCTTTGCTTATGGTATGAGGGCTATGAAGGTTCAGCCATGCCTTTTCTGAGGGGAGGAGGGAGGAGTTTGATTTTTGGGAATGCAGGAGGACAGTTTCAAGAAGAAAAGCTTTTGAAATTGAGGCAGATTTAGCAGGAGAGCGTGTAGAATTGTTGAAGATCGTGTCATTCCGGGCAAGCCAGATTTCCCAACATACAAATTTGGGGATGGAGAGCCAAATGTGAAACCAAAATGAATTGTTGGGGATATTATGAGGGTAACATTGAAACCATTCAGTAAAGAGATCTACCATGGAGCTGTGCTGGGGAGGGAAGGCGTGTAATCCAAGAAGAGTTAATTTCTAAACTTATTTGGCAAAATCACAATCAATGAATAGATGAGAGGCTGTTTCTCCAGAGTTTCTGCACATTGCGCATCTATGTGGCCCAACAATGTTACGTTTTGACAGATTATCCCCTGTGAGCTATTTATTCTGCATAAGAATCCAAAAAAAGAAGTTGACTTTGGGTAACCCAGTGGTGCTCCAAACCTGTTTCCACAAAGCTGGAATTCTGAGTCTGTCTTTTTTGGGCTGCAGGGCAGTGTAACCAAGCGCTGAGGTATAAGTTCCCGAGTCTCCCCACCCCCATCTGTCTACACTGTTGCGATGGACCGGCGCTGCATTTGAGAGCAGCATTTTGAGGATTGCGAGTTGATAGTGGAGCTGCGTTGGCACGGGAGGGAGTGCCCAGTCAGTCCAGTTCCCTTTACTATCCCATGTGGAGATATCGTTCAGCTTTCTTATACCTGCTCTGTGGAGCCAATCTCTAAGCTCACGGATTTCTTCGTGTGAGTTAAGAGGGGGGCTGTTCATGATGCGATCTTTCCAGAGAAGGATTTTTTCCCCGTTGCCAGGTATGTGATACAACTGTTTCCTGAACTGCTGATGCATTTCCTACAGAGATTCCAAGTCTGTGTGCCTGTGGGAGTATTATTCGCTGACAGATGCTTGAGAGAGATCTCCTGCGCATATTTGGAGGTGAGCGTTTCACTGACAGGTTGTGTGGGATCTGAATAGATTTTCCAAAGGAGCTTGCATCCAAGTGACAAATTAGATAATGCTGGATCTCTAATCTGAAGACCTCCGTCCAACATTGGCTGCTTGACAAGATCCCAGTTTGCCAAGTGCAATTTACTGTGATTCCCTCTGCCTCCTTTCCAGAGAAAGTCTCTCAGGAGACATGAGATCTGTTCCATTATGTGTTTCGGATCCAGAAGGAAAGAGGCTTGATAAATGGAGAGAGAAGATAAGACAGATTTAAGTAAAATGATTTTCCCTCCCTTGGTAAGCCAGTAACCTCCCCAGGAGGTGATCTTGTCTTTAATTTTGCTAATGATGCCATGCCACAAAGATCTGTTGTTGACTCCAGATGTGAGGGGTAAGCCGAGGTATTTGATGCTATCCCAATGGGCGAAGCACTCAAAACCAAGAATCTGGGCTATGGTGTTGAGATTGTATTAGCTTACATTCCATCCATAGATCGAACTCTTTCTGTTGTTTATCACAGCTCCTGAGGCTCTGCAGTAACTTTTTAGCACAAAGTCAAAATTAGTTGCTATTCTGGTAGAAGCTCCGCCTAGGAGTAGGGAGTCGTATGCAAAGAGAGCATGATTTATAGGCTTGAGAGAATTTGCAGTTTGGATTCCTGGGAGATCACCAATGTTCATTTCAGCAGCCAGCTTCCTACTGAGAGAATCTGCCATGAGAATATACAGAAAGGGCGAGAGCGGACAACCTTGCCTTAATCCACGATGGGCTTGGAAGAAGGATGTTGGGTGGCCGTTAACCATGGGGCCTATCCAAGGGTTTGAGATGCATGCTTTAATGAGATTGATAAACTGAGTAGGGAAGCTGAAGGATCAGAGGACTTGGAGAAGAAAGGAGTGGTTGACTCTGTCGAAGGCATTAGCCATGTCAAGCTTGATCAGCATCCCCTTCTCTCTCCTCTGTTTGCTAGAGTGGATAGCTTCCTGCACTTGAATGATATTGTCCAAGATGTGTCTGCCTTTGACGAACCCCCCTTGGGTGCTGGATATTAATTTGTCAAGAAGGGGTTTGATTCTGTTTGCAATGATTTTGGACAAGATTTTGTAGGAGGCGTTGCAGAGAGAGATGGGCCTAAACCTGTCGAAAGATTCTGAGTTAGCCTCTTTTGGAATTAGAGAAAGAAAGGTGGAGTTGATGCCTCCTCCAACCTTGGATTTTCCAAAAAAACCTTGTACCATTTTCAACAGATCTGTTTTGATGATGTCCCAATAGACTTTGTAGAAGAGTATTGTAAATCCGTCTGGCCCAGGGGCCTTATCTGATTCCATTGCCCATATGACCTTGATGATTTATTCTTCAGATAAGGGTTTCAGTAAAGCCTGGTTGTCCTCATGGGTGATGAGGTGGGGAATATAGGAGAGGAGGTCTTTAATGTCTTCAATGCTGCGTTCGTTCCTTGAACCATAGAGATTTTTAAAATGGTTTTCAGCTGCTGTTTTGATTTGATCAAATTTGTTGCAGATCTGTCCTTCTTCATTGTTGATCTCAGTGATGTGATTCCGAGATAGGTGGGCTTTATACTGGCGGTGGAAGAAAGAGGTGTTTCGGTCTCCTGCCTTTAACCATAGACTGCGAGATTTGAGCCTCCAGTGCTCTTCTTCCCTTCTAAAAGCTTGATGGATATTTCTTTGATAAGCTGCCTCTTTGTTTAAAATTTCAGGGGTGATATGGAGGCCTTCCATTCTAATTTGCAAAGTTTCCAGCTGCTGAACTTCATCTTTTCTCTGATGAGTAGAGGGATTGGGGAGTTTCCTTAGCCACTCTTTTAAGGCTTTTTTGGTGGCTTTTAATTTTTGCTCCCACACAAAGCTTGAGGATCCGTTGATGGGGGTATCCCAAGCCGATTGGATAGTGTCCAGAAAACCTGCTTTATCAATCTAGAGAGGACTAAATTTAAAGGGGATAGGGCCAAGGTCTTCCTCAGGGGCCGTAATGAGTTGAATTGGCTTATGACCAGAGGAGAGTTTGGGGAGAATTTTTGATGAGATAAGGAGGTTTTCCAGCAGCAGGGAGTTTTGGATTAGAAATCTATCCAACCGGGCAGCAATATGGTCAGGCCCAGTTCTATTATTGGTCCAAGTATATTTGCCTCTCACCAGGGCAAAATCTAGCAGGTCCCTCTATTGCATTAGTTCCTCTACCGAAGGCAACAACTGATCTCTACTACTATTTCCCCCCGTTTTTTCCTTTGGCTTCATGAATAAGTTAAGGTCTCCTCCCAGGATGATGTTATTTAGGGAGTGGAGATCTAAGAAAACCGAGAGAGTCTTCCAGCATTCTCTTTTTTTCAGCATAAATGACAGGAACATAGAGATTGAATAAGGCTATAGTTAACTTACTTTCAAGGTGCTTGAGCTAAGTGAAGATCCAGTGTTGGGTCTCATGGGAGTTCAATAGGTGGAACTGATATTCCGACCAGAGAGTTGCAACGCCTCCTGAAGTTCCCCTTGAGCTGTTTGCTATGCCTTCATTCTTCTTCCATTTAGTCTTGCTAATATCCATAAGGGCTTGCCCTTCGATTTTGGTCTCTTGGAGAAAGAGGATATCTGAGGGCTCTATTTTCATTAGATCTTTGACCGCTTCAATTTTTGGTTGGGTCCCCAGGCCTCTGCAGTTCCAAGAGACTATACACATTATTTACCCGGCGAGGGATTTGGGATTCCCCCCTTGGTGAATCTTCCTCTAGTATTTCTTCCTATAGTCATATCTATTGTGGACTGGCTTCCTTGCATTTTAGGCGTTCTGCCTCCTCCTCCCTGACTGCTTTGTGGGTCTTCCTGCCTGTTTTCTTCGAGGGTCTCTCATAGGTCTCATCCTCTGAGGAGTCTGAGGGTTCTGGCACTTTTTTCTTCTTTGTTATATCTGCATATGACGGCATGGAGGGGTTGCCCTGAGGAGTACCAGACGAGACTTCTCTGCCTCCTTCTTTATTTGCATGTGAATCTTCGACCTATGCTGGAGTAGTCAGATTAGTTTCTGGGGGATCTGGTGGAGAGGTTCCTTTGGGGATTGGGATCTCATCTAGGTCAGGGGTTCTATTATCATTGCTGGGTTTTTCTTGGTTATTCCCCTTTGTAGCTCCTTTCCCAACTGCTTTTGCATGGCCCGTTTTCTGGACTGAGATCCATTGGTCTCCCTTGGGGGTGTGACTCTGCTCTTCCGCTTTTTTCTTGCAATATTTTGCAAAGTGACCATAGCCATGACAGTGTCTGCATTTAAAGGGGATCTGCTCGTAATCCAGCTCTTGAATATGGGACCATCCCACCACTGTGAGTTTTATTGCTTTAGGTAGTCCTTCTTCTAGATCTACTTCCATGCATATTCGGGCACAGGAGTACTGATCTTTCCTTACGGCCTGATCAATGTAATTACCAAGGGAGTTGCCGATGATTTGGAGAGATTTCTGACTCCAGCAATGTAGGGGAAGATGGGGAAGCCACACCCACACTGGAACCGCAGTAGGAACATCCTGGGTCGGATCAAAATCTGGAGACCATTTATTTAAGTATAAGCCTTGCGGCCCCATGAAATATGGCCCGTTCCTGAAGATGAGGCTCCGGTCTTCTGCTGATTCAAACACGAATATAAAGAAGCCTTTACCTACAAAATATGATTTGATTCCTTCCTTGATCAGAGGGGACCAGTTTCTCTTGATCCAGTCTTCAACAGATTTGGGCGATGGCCAGAGGCCAGTGAACTACCCAATGAGCCCTCTATCGGCTAGATTCAATGTAGAGCAACAAGTTTCTTCCTGAGGGAGGGCCACCGAGGGGATGTAGTCTTTTTTCTTGACAAATTTCTGTTGTTGTGTAGAGGGAGGACGTTTGCTGCATGCATCAACCATTTTTCGAAATTTGAGGACTTCAGGAGGGAGAGGGGGGGGTTCCGGATCCCCATCACTGGGCATGGTTGCCAGGAGGGCAGCAGCTCTGTAGCAGACATGTGCAACACTGGCGTGGCGCAGGAGCTAGGTCACGCATACTTATCCATTAATTAACCTACAGTTAAGTTGGAAGATATTTTGGTGGTCTGACAAATTTGGAATTTAATCCAAAATTGGCGGAGTTAATTGGAGTTTCTCTAGTTTTAGTGGAGATTTCCTAGGAGGAACTATTTTTTTCATAACTTTTGCAATTTTAGACCAATTTGGGCTTAGAAAAAGTCATTCCTAGATGATTTTGATGCCCTGAGAGCATTGAAGCAAGTTTCAGGAATAATAGAGCGTTGTAAACAACACTTTTTTCTATTTTGAGCTAATACAGAGGCCCAAGCCATGGAAGCTGGACCAAGGAGATGTAACCCAGGAAGGGTGAACTCCAATATCAAAACATTGTGTTAAGTGTTCTTTTTGATGGTTTGCTGTATATTTGTTTTTTGTTGTTCAATACTTTATTTACATGCTATTTTTCTCATGAATTTGACATAAAACTTAACAAATTTACCTGTTACATTCACAAACACCATAAAGGAAACCTATGCACATAAGGAAAATGATGAGCAATTGTTTTTAATTCTGAAGTTGAAATTATCACATCAAAACTAACATTCAACAACAGATCACTCCTGGAGGAGGGGAGCCTTAATTTCAGGTGAGTCGAAATGTTACATACTTTTAGAATGGTGGCTCAGCCTTTTTTGGCTTTGGTTACAAAAATTCTTAGCACTCTCTAGATTCTATTCTTGTTACAATACTTCTTATCTCTCTCTGGATTCAATTTTGATTTCAATACTTCTTAGCACTACCAGTAGAGGCCTTGGAAGCCTCATCCAAGGGCTAAAGAGCGCAAAATTCCCGCTCACCAAGTCCGTTTTTTTCTTTTTACACATATTTCATTCTTTTATTTTTTAATTTATTCTTTGAACAATGTCCAATATTTGGAAAGTGAGGCACTGAGCTTACATTTGAATGGTTTTGTGTGTTTTTAGGATCATCAGTACCAACAAGCGAAGCAATTGATGGAAAGACACAGAAGGCTACAAACAATACAATTCTAGCAAGGGAAAAATAGATTTGGGCATGCTAAGCTAGCAAGCCGCATCTACTCAGCATGTCCGCCTTGGCCAACATATTACTGGTGGTTTAGGAATGAGGGTAGTATTTCTCGGTTCTAATGCACCCAAACATGAATCTGGAGACGTTGGTGTTTTTCTACCACGGAGGATGGATAATGGTAATGCTATCAAGTAGAAGCTAGGTAGTTAAATTTTCTAACCCCAACATGTTGTGTTAGACACTATGGTTCTAACTTTAATGGTAGATTTTAAAGAAAGTAACTCTTGAGTGTTCATTGAAGGTATTGAAGAAAGTAATTCTTTTTTCTCATTACATCTTGTTCGACAATTCTCCTTCCAGCAAGTTAGTACAAAATTTGAACCTTAATCTTGAGGACTTGTGCTTGATGCCATGTGGTTTATCAGAGACCTCGCTTAACCAACTCGGTAAGGAGCTTTTGCCTTTAACTTTTTTTTCATTAATGTTGTATCCCTAACATATTCTTCTGGTCAATGATTCCAAGGTATAGAAATATGATATAATTTAGGGTTTATAAGTATTATGATCATGGAAATAAATAAAGCAAAGGTTTATTCCTTGTTTTGCAGTTTATACGAGGGTAGCTAAGCATTAGAAGATAATTGGAGGAGAAATGTGGCATGTCCATAAGCATAAATTAGGGTTTTTATCCTGGTTGTTCGTGTTAGCGCTCAAATCTACCTTAGGCTGAGATAAGGTAAAACTCAAGGCTACATCAAACCACTCTCAGCCTCGTAGCTAGCCCTACGAGGACAGGAGAGGGCTCTCTCCGAGTCAATCTCAGCTAAAGGTGATCAATGAGGCTCGAGATGACTAAATTGATAACTAATTTTAGGCTAGGTATGAAGTATAAGGAGTTTGAAATTGATTTTTTGAAATTTTGTTGAATTCAAGGGAAAGGCAATTTTGGGTGCAGGGATGAGGCACAGTTTTTGCAGAGGTCTACTTGGGGCAAGGTAGGCGATTGTCTTGATGCTTTCAAAAAGAATGAATGGCTAGATCTGACTGGTGAGAATTTAAGGAGAGCAAGAAGCTTTCAAGGATTCTCCATAAACAGATGAAAACATGAAAAATTAAACAAACTTAAAGGCAGAGCATAACAAATTATGGATTCTACCTTAACACTTCACTTGTTCAATTGCAGAAGATGAGAGAAGGAAAATGATACACATAAAAACTTACAAATACTGAAAGAAGCACACCATCAACACATAAAGCCACATGGATCCCAAACAGTGCTGCAAAACCCTGGTCTTTCCTTTGCCAAAAATGCAGATAAAATATGTACAATAGAGTGTCAAGCTATTCCCAAGAGTCCAACCTCTCCAACCTTTGAAAATGATTGAGAAATTACATCATATAGACCATCCTAACCCCTTTCCTTGCCTCTAGGGGTCAAGCTCATCATTCTAGGAGCTGTTTGAACTAATTCTAAACAAGGAACTGAAATCTAGGTAGTCAAACAATTTACCCCTATAGGCTAGGAAACTGATTCATTCATTGAATTTTCACCTTTTAGTGAATGAATCCTCTAGAACAAGTAAAAATGTGCCAAAATTACATCATATTCAATCAATTACATCAAGAGAAGTAAAAAATTACATCACAAATCAAAACTAGTCAAACTGGCTGAATTTCTGAGCTGAAAGATGAAAAATTGGCCAAAAATCTCTATGCACCGCGCGCCTGAGCTCTATGCGTCGCGTGCCTTTCAGTCTACTTTTGGGGCACTTCCCGACATCCAAATCAAGATCACAATAGCTGGTTGGAAAGCCTTGGATGTCCGCTATCCAGCCCAATTAGAATTTCTCAATTTGGAGCTCATTTGTCCCCTCAAAATGTGATTCTCCCGAAAGTACTTCCTGCTGGTGCAAAAGGTGGCAGAAAGGTGATTTTCATGGTGTTTTTGGCCCTTTTGATCATCTAGAACTTGATGAAATGCTTTGGCAATAGCTGAGCATGCATAACTTATGATGACAAACCCAAAAATATAAAGTTTTCCTCCAGCAAGTGTCCCAATCATAAGCAGCGCGTCGACACGCTACGCGTTGAGCTGAAAAACCTGTTTTGCAAGCCAAAAATTTCAAAATGAAAAAATTTTCTCCAAATTGCTTGAAATTTTGGCTGAAGGTGCCTCATCAAGTTCCATGCTCAGCCAAAGAAGCTTCGACCAAGATTCAGAGCCGATCTTGCCTTTTACTCCGTGTCAGTGTCTTCCTGGTGCATGCAGTTCATTGATGGAATCACTGTCTTATTCGTATGATGAATCTGTCCGTCTCCATGGTGTTTGAAACAAGGTGTATGTTTGGTTTGGAATAACTTGTCATAATCAATCCATGCAAAGCTTATAAGATGATCAAACATGCAACTCAAATGATGATCCAAGCATATTGGGCAATTTTGGAGCAAAATTTTGAAGTTTTTGGGCTTGTTGGCTGTATGCGCCGCGCGCACTCAATGCGTCGCTCCAGTGTATTTTTACACTGTGAAAACTTGCCCAATGCGCCGCGCATTCAATGCGTCACGAGCCTGCCCAACGCGCTGCGCGCCACATAGTGCATTTTACAGGAGGCTTTTGGAGGCCCTCCCTGTGTCGAAATCAGGTGCAGGATAGCTCGTTGGAAAGGTATTTGCTTCTACTTTCCAAATAAACTAGAATTTTTCAATTTGGAGTTCATTTGACTTGTAAAAAATCAAATTTCCTAAGACTGGTAAAAATGTGCCAAATGAGGCTGCCTCAAGGCAGAGTACTGTTGCAGTCAACTTTTGAATGCCTTTATCAACTCAAAATTGAGCTCATGATAGTTCATTGGAAACATATTTTTGTCTAGTTATTCTTTGACTCATAAAGAAAGTTATTTGGCTAACCAAGCTATGAGAAAACTTGATTTTCCCAAGGTCACTTCAAAGGTGCATCAATTCTCCCTAGACGATTGTATTTTTGACATTTCTCTAAAACCATGACACCTGTGTAAAAAGTGGTGGAGGTTTTTCTTCTTTTACATGTTTTTGAAAAAAACCTCTCTCATGTTTCCAAAATTCATCTTTGATTTCTCTGAAACATCTTTTGAGTGAAACTTATCCCGATGTGTGAAACAAGCGAGTTTGTCGAAATGAAGCGAAATGAAGGGGATAAGGGGCTTCTAAATTCTTGGGGAAATTTTTGGAAGTAGGGAGGGATGTTAGGAAGTAGGGTAAAGGGTTTTCGAAGATATTGAGTGAGGGGAAGGGGTACAAAAGGGCAAAACACAGGCCCAACCTAGAAAATTGCCAGGTTGTAGCAAGAAACTAGGGTTTGTGCAAAAATGAGGAATTTGGGGGATCTCAGTGATGGGAAGTGTTTGATTATGTATATTAAGGATAGGGGAAGGTGTATGAACATCTGGATACAAGTTTTGCTAATGATTTGACTGTCCAAGAGAAATTTCCTTCAAAACCCTAGTAGAGGGAAATGACCTTACCTAGGCGCAACTGAAGCATGAACAAGGTGTAAAATGACCCAGTAGAACTTGACATGATGATGAAAACCCTCTGAATAATGGTGCACTCAGCTGAATGGTGACATGGACTGACATTTGGGCAGATTTGAAAGGAGTGAAAGCAAAGCCTAGACTTAATGCCCAGTGACCAAATTTTGCTTGAAGACTCACTGAAATGACAAAATTTGATTTTGACACCTTAAAATCACTTTGTAAGAGCATGTTTGATCCCTGTAGGAAGGCTGGAAATACTGACACTAACAATTCGAAGGTCCAACCACTGTCTGCTGATATCAGGTTTCCTCATGAATGACTTATTTAGTAGATTTTCCTTTCAACCGACTGAAATGCTAATGTATAAAGTCTAACTTGCTATGGAGAAAATATCCAGACACCAAAGCTCAGAGTCTCTCTACATACTTTTATTACTAGGAAGAGCCATATCATTGGTTAAGTTGTTTTTTGTAGTAAGTCTCTTCTGACGATGTTTCTACAAGGGACATAGTACTGATTAACATGGAATAGTAGTAGTTGTTGGTGTCCCTCATTTTCTTTGTTAGCACACATAGACACTCACTTATACAGTAAGTGAAGTCTCGACCAATTTAGTAATTAGCAGTGTTACTTTTGGTGTTTGGGAAATGTAATGGCAAGAGTGAATAATGGTTTTTCCCATGCTTGTGGCATTTATTTTTTGCCATGGAGGAAATATTATCCGAACATTTTGTAATAAGTAGAATAATGGAAATAATTACAGTAGATATTCTCCATATCGTGCAATTTTTGTGTTTGTAAACTACTATGGAGCTTCTCGAAGCCAAAGAATGATAATTAAAATGTTTACTATATCAGTGTGCTACTTTTTCATTCTCTGATTCTCCATCTCATATACAAATATTTTGTTTAAGATTTTTTCTGTTATTAATTGAGAGACAAACCCTTGTACCCTAGGATGCCTTGTCACTATTACACTCATTTTGAAATAGATGAGATGATGCACCATAAAATGTCATTTTAGATTTACACACAAGTCCTAAATATTTTGAAGTTGGAACATCTGTGTGTTGTTGCACTTAGGTTGAAATAGATGAGATAATGCATAGTAAAATGCCATTCCAGATTTATGCATAGGTCCTAAACATGTTGAAGTTGGAACATTTTCATGCTTATAGAATAACTAGCTATTTTGAATTCATATTACTATGGACAGTTTCATTTATTCATTACATCTTTTGAAATTACAGGATCAAACTCCTTTAGATCACCTTTGGCTATAAAAACAACATTGAAAGGTATCTATTCATTCAAATTTTCACCCTAGACTTGCATCTGGTCTCATCCCTAAATTGACAATATATTTTATTGAACAATCCTCAAGATTGGCATTATGTACTCCATTGGCTTGATACATGTGGAATTATTCAAGAAAAGAAGCAATCTTTCTGCACAATTGGACACCACAATCTAGCTCATAGGATTTTATGTGCAATCGATCTTCCAGCATAATTTCCTCCAACAATTCCTCCATGTGCTTCAGTGAGGATACTTTGTCTTTCATACTCCGAGATACACCTACGTAGAACTTCATCTGATCCCATTTTATACAAGTGCCCTGCAATTACGAATAAATCTGCAGCCTTGACCACTAATTCCTTCTTCTACTGTGTTGTACATCGTTCGAGGGCTACACCTGTAGACAGGAATTGGATGATATCCACAAAATTTTCATGTACAACACACACATCAAAGAGGTGCGCATCACGCAATCCTTCATCGAGACTTGTAGGTTCTTCGCCATTGTCAATCCATGAAAGGTGATCGAGTCCAAAATTTAATCTTCCTGGCTTTACAATTACTTTGAAATCGTATTCCTGAAATAGTAGTAATCACCTACAAAATTTCCCCCAAAACACAAGCTTGTTGACAAGGTATTTTAAAGTTGAATGGTCTGTATACATTTTGAAGTGCACACCCAAAAGATAATGTCTGAACTTATGGAGTGCATATACCATTTCCAATCCTTCACGCTCCGTGGTTGAATAATTCTTCTCCGTCTTAGATAGGTTTCTACTTGCAATGCAATCAGATGGTTGATATCTCCTGCACCTGGTTGGGTTAACACTACTCCTCATGCTATGCCAAACACATCCACATCTACATGGAATTCTTTTTTCCAATCAAGGAACACTATAATAGGAGCAATCCTCAAGATTGGCATTATGTACTCCATTGGCATCACTGCTTCTTTTCCATAGACCAGCCTAAATGGTGTATTTCCAGTCAATTTCTTACAGTTATTTCTATATGCCCAAAAACAACTCGTATGCGCACATCCTAATCATTCCTATTCACATTACAAATCTTCTTCAAAGCATTCTATAAGATCTTATCGAAAACTTCAATTATTCCATTTGTTTGAGGATGGTATGGCATGCTTTTTTGATGATACATCTGGAATTCTTCAAGAAAAGAAGCAATCGTTTCATTCAGGAAATGTGAACCCCTATCGCTCATCAAAATCATAGGATAGCGAAACCTAGACAGAATGTATTGAAATATAAAATTCACAGCTCTAGTTGTTCTGAAATCCTTTATGGGTTGCACCTCAGCCCACTTGGTCAAGTATTATGTCACTGTGATGAGTGTCACAAGGCTTGATCCAACAAAGTGGTTGGCTGAAATTGCACGAATATGATTGCTCAATATGTTTTATGTCCTACACTTTAGCCGCGACATAATTAATACTATTTGTGTGTGTCAATTGTTGGTGTTGTTTCATGATGGGTGGCTCTGGCTGGGAGGGCCCATTCCAATTGATGATATGTTGGTCCATAAAATCACCTTGTTACCTAATCAGGGCATGAACCCCGTAGACGCTTTTTTGGGGAAATCACAGGAGAAGAAGCTCACAGATCAGATGAAGAGCAATTTGGGTTGGTGAAGAAGCTGTAGGGCTATGCCATTAGCTCTATCTCATATGGAGTTGTGCAATTTGTTGCATAGATTTTGGCAGGAAAAATAATGCGGAAATGTTGCGCTGATGAAGTGTCGGCACCAGTGGTATCTATAGATGCATAGTGCAACCAAGGTGTCCAATTTAATTGATCAAAGTACCTCTATCATGAGTTCCTGGAGGATTTCCGTGAAGCCCAGGAGGATGAAAATGTTGAAATTTCTAAGTTTGACACGATAGAAATCCCTACTACATTATCTGGTTTAATTTCTCCTACTTTTTTGTTCCATTAACAAGCTATTTATAAATATAAGTACTGAAATAAACACAAATGCAACCTTAAATCATATATAGATCATCAACTGAAATACTGAGACAAACACACAAGGGACACTGTTATTTTTGGACAATCGTCCCCAAAAAACCCAATGCGGGAAAAATGGTGCAACAGTTCTTAGGGTTTTATTATTATGCATACTCTTGAGTATAACTAGGGTGCCAAAAATGGTTCACCCAATAGAGATTGTTACACGACAATAATACCTCTTCTTGACAACACATGTTCAACCTCTCAGCTCTAGTCTGCCTTATGAAAATCCTTTCAGCGCTTCCTCTTGGCCCTGTGTTAGCCCTGCTAGATTCAACTCATCTCCTAAAGCCTCTGCATCAGCCTCCTATCTCTCTGCGTCATCTCTTTGGCCCTCTGTATCACCCACGCAGGCCCCTCAACCTCTGTGCAGTCCCCAGCTGCCTTTGCGTAGCTCCTTCCGCCTCTGTGTAGCTCTAGCTACCTCTGTGTCAACCTCTTTAGTCACTGTGATGACCCTCTAGCACTATCCCTACCTCTCTTCTATGTACTCACTACCCCTCACTGCAGCAAACCACTAGCTCGAATTTTCTTAGCAAGCCCTGCTTGAGAAAATCAAACTAACTAATCAACTTGGTGTATCTCCAACTGACCCTCAAGCCTCCTCTTATACTTTTCCTATTTAGTGTTCAACTATCAAGATTAAGTCTCTAATAAAAAAATAAGATTAGATTTGTCTTGATCTGTTTCATTTAGAACATTCTCACCCAATTTCATATTAATACCCATTAATATTTTAATTTTCCTAAGTTTAGACCTAGGAACCCCATTAATAATATTAATTATTTTAATATCTCTCCAACTGAGTGGAATTTCCCCAAACCATTTCTGGGTCTTGGAGATATTATGTGCCTTAGCCTCTCTACCAATTTTCATTGGTAGAAAACATCTGATGTTACGAAAAATCAACACTCCCTTTTCGCGAGGAATGTGCTCTAATAATGCTCCACCACTGAAACATCACATTGATCATTCTGCACCGGTACCTGTGCTGATGCTTGGAATGTTGCCTCACATCATCTACACTGTTGCTTCCTGTATTACTTCCCATGACACTGCCACTTCCACTACTACATCTGTACTGCAGATCCCTTTTAATATGCTTCCCATGCTGCCCCTAGCACTGCCACTACTAACTGCTACACTGCAACTCAGTTACTGAGAAGTAAGTAATTGATCTACCCAAATGCTGACATCTCAGTGAGTTTGGAAGCCTCATGATGCTGAAGCTGCACCTAATGCTATCCTGTGCTCCCTCTACTACATACACCTTTGTGCCTCTCGCACTGCAGCAACCTGCACTGTGATGCCTCAGATTTTTGCACCCAAGCACTACCAAGTTGCTCCAATACACTTTTCTCCACCCGACCTCTATCATCTTGCTATTATCGTTAAGGGCTCCCATAGAAGGATATGATCCAAGAGTTTGGGCACCTCAAGGATCTTGCCCTTAATATGTAGTCCTCATGACTACAACTCGATGTCTCCTCACCTCTTCTCTAGAGGTGCATGAGCACTCATGGCATAGTTGTCATCAGTCTCGACCTCTTTCTTCACCTTAGCTGGAGCTTCCTTGGAGTCGGAAGCCTCTCCCTTGTTTTTCTTCCTTGGACACTGGGATGCATAATTCCCAGTTCCCCACAATGGAAGCACTTCACCTTGGAGGTGTTCTTCTTCTTCCTCTTCCCTTGATGTCCCATAGATGCTAGAGCCATATCCTCCTCCTCTTTCTTGATTCAACTTCCCTTGCCACTACTCCCCAACTTGGTCAACCTCTTGATCTCTTCTTGATGAAGAACTACCCACATCTCTTCCTATCCTGGAAGAGTAGCCTTGCCCAAAATACTTTGGACAAATGTCTCCCACTCCTCGGAGACTGTATTCAGGGCGGTCCTCACCATAAAATGTAGATCCGTGTAGACCCCATGGAAGTAAGTTGGTCACGAATCTCCTACAATTTGAAGAGGAACATATCTATCTTCTCTCCCTTTTGCATCTCATACGACCGCAACTGATTCTCCAATAACATCTTCCGCTGCATGGAAGAGCCTTGATACAAGGTCTTCAAAATATCCCACATCTCCTTTGTCATGTTCTTTTCAACAATATGTGGAACAACATGATCTTTGATCCTGTCAAGGATCATGCACTTTTCCCTCACCATTGCATCCTCATACTTTTCATTCTCATCTGGGTCGACTGGGATAGCCATGGTTCTCAAGGAAAATTCCTTGATGCAATGTCAATCCACGACTGCTAGGATACTGTCCTTCCAGATGACAAAGTTGGAAGCCCCATCCAACCTATCCTGAACCCTCAGTCCATTCACTGCCATTTCGCTCCTCTTTTGGGCAACCTCTGAGTTTCGAATTCCCTCCTGGAAATCTCCCTCTAAGTCCTGATTTCCCTATTGGAAATCCTCCCACCAAATGTCAAATTTCTCCTCTCCACTCCTCATTGCAACTGCAACTCGGATTTGGATTTCTTGGCTAGAAATCCATCAAGGTCGTAACTCCCTCTACCTTGGTTTTGTCCCATTAGGTACTATTATGCTTCGACAGAAACAACACCCCACCAGATTCCCAACCACAATATTCCCATAATTCCCTAGGCCTTGGTAACTGAAGAAATTGAGCCTTCCAGCTCTGCACAATCCCGAGAAAGGCTGAATCACTCCTCTGGCCAATAGATTCAATCCTACTTGGTTGGGTAGGATGACGTGGCTCTTCATGAGCCTCTTATGCCTCTCTTTTCCTCTGCCCTAGCCCTTTCCTTGGATCGAAATGATGATGCAGGCCCTTTGCATCACTTCTTCTATGCTCCCTTCTTCTTAAGAGCAACTCTATCTCTCAAGACAACTGTTACTACTGCAAATTTTTGATATCATTGATGCCTTCAATCCTCCTTTGACCTTCAACGATCTGATACCATGTTGAAATTTCTAAGTCTAACACATTAGAAATTCCTACTGCCTCATTTGGGTTTATTTCTCATAGTTGTTTATGCTATTAACAAATTATTTATAAATATAAATACTGAAATAAACACAAATGCAACCTTAACTCGTACATAGATCAACAACTGAAACACTGAGACAAACACACAAGGGACGCCATTATTTTTGGACAATCTTCCCTAGAAAAACCCAATGCAGGAAAATCGATGCAACAGTTCTGAGGGTTTTATTATTATGCAGATCCTTGAGTACAACTAGGGTGCCAGAAATGGCTCACCCAATAGAGATTGTTACATGGCAGTAATACCTCTTCTCAGAGACAGATATTCAACCTCTCAGCACTAGTCTTCCCCATGAAAATCCTTTCGATGCTTCCTCTTGGCCTTGCGTCAGCCCTGCTAGCTTTAGCTCAGCTCTTGAAGCCTCTGCGTTAGCCTCCCAGCTCTATGTGTCAGCTCTCTTGCTCTCTGCATCACCCACGTAGGCCCCTCAGCCTCTGCGCAGTCCCCAACTGCCTTTGCGTAGCTGCCTCTATGTAGCTCTGGTTGCCTCTGCATCAGCCTCTTCGGTCTCTGCGCTGATCCTCTGGCACTATCCCTACCTCTCTACTATGTACTCACTGCCCCTTGCTGCAACATACCACTAACTCAAATTTTCTCAGCAAGCCCTGCTCTAGAAAATCAAACTAACTAATCAACTTGGTGTATCTCCAATTGACCCTCGAGCTTCCTGTTATACTTTTCCTATTGAGTCTTCAACGGCCAAGATTAAGACTCTAATCAATGACTAAGATTAGATTTGTCTTGATCCATGTCATTTATAACATTCGCACCTAGTTTTATATTAATACCCATTAATATTTAATTTTCCTAAGCTTGGACATAGGAACCCCATTAATTTTTTTTTTTTTAATTAGCGAAATTGATAATGGCTATGGTATTGTACTTGCGTTACACGGGGTCGAATCCCACCGGCTTCCACTATAACCTCTAGGAGGAACCACCCAACCTGCAAGAATGGCCCTCGGGTAAGATGAGACTTGAACTCATGACCTGCACAATGGCACAAACGACTTAACAGATCGTTCATTGGCCACGAGACCAAACCTCTGCGGGAAAAATATTAATTATTTTAATATCTCTCGAACTGGGTGGAATTTCCCCAAACCATTTCTGGGTCTTGGAGATCTTATGTGCCTTAGCCTCTCCACCAATTTTCATGTCTAGATCACATTTGATGCTATGAAAAATCAACAGGAAAGTTGTTCCACTACTTGTGCTTACTACTATTGATTGCATTGGTTGCCTGGAGGATGCCTAAGGATACCTAATTCCCAACACTGGACCCAGACTTGTGCGAGGTTACAAAATTTTCCTCGTTGTGGGCTACAAAGGACCTTAACTGTATCATTGAAACAAAGATGTTCTAGGTATTGTTCAAGTCAGAGATGTGGATGGTGATCAACCAATGGCCACAATTGTCACCTAGCCTACATGTGCAATACAAGAATATAGCCGAGTTCAAAGCATATTTTCACATTCTGTCCATACACGCAAAGAATGATATTGCAGGAACGTGAAATTTTTTTCCATAGTTAGTCGTAGAGGACAATATTATGGGGGTCATTAACAAATGCACGAGTGATTGGATCACCCCATCCGACAAAGCTACAGGAACAAGTAAGGCTGCAGAAGGAGATACGAGGAAAACTACAGCTGTAACAATGGCCAAGAAAGACAAAGAGAAAGAAGAAACAAAAGGCTTCTATGAAAGACAAAGAATCACAAAAGGGTTCTACCAAAGAAAAGACAATGCATAAGGAAAAGGCTTCTATAAAAGAGAGGGAAGCATAAAATGAAAAAGTTGCACAAGAAACAACATCACAGGTCACCATTAACCTCGAGGAACCTGAGATAGAGTGCACCAATGTTGAGGTTGAAACTGCAGATGAAGAGGAAGGGGTTGCAGACCCCTATCTTGGATCGAAGGACTTAGAGCCCCCCTTCAGGATCAAGAAAAGGAAAAAGTGTAGTTCGATGGGGCCACGCAAGAAGCAAAAATCTGACAAAACTGTAGGTATTGAACTGTTGGCCCTCATGGAGGGGGATCTTGATGAAATCAATGAAGTTGTCTACTCCACTATAGAAAATATATGGGGGCACATCAAGGACTAGTACAATAAGGTACTGGACAAAGTGCAACAGGGCCTAAAATAATTACAAGTCCAGATAGGAATTCTCCAGGTGAGTGTGGTGCAAGCGAGCACGAATCAAGTGAGCATGCCAAAATTTAGTACCATTGTAGAAATCACATCTGAGCTCTGATCAGTGCAACTGCTAGGCGGCTCTCTCCAGTTTGAGATAGCCGAAGACCAGGAGCATGTGAAATACTAGAAAAATCTAAGTATCAACCTTTCATCATTGTCGATCTAGACCTTGCATAAGCTACACCAAGGCATTTTAGATGAGCTCCACGTCCAAGAGAAATGAGCATTGT
Organism: Pinus taeda; assembly: GCA_000404065.3. Taxonomy (NCBI): domain Eukaryota; kingdom Viridiplantae; phylum Streptophyta; class Pinopsida; order Pinales; family Pinaceae; genus Pinus; species Pinus taeda. Next base: position 20,308 of record APFE030677009.1, on the reverse strand, counting down.
TGATTATTGACGAGGTAAAAAATAGCAATCAATAGATTTTTATAGAGAAAGCGCAAGCCTTACAGGCCCATGACGAGGTGACACACTACAATCAATAGCTAGAGGAAACCCTTACCCAAGTATGGAGCGAGCTCCCTAAGCTCCAAATTCTAGCAAAGGCTACCTTTGTAGAGAAAATTCACAAGTTAGCTGTTGCAATGAAGGAATCCAAGTAAGAAATTGGAAAGGTATGGTTTGAGTTGCAGTTGCAGATTTCAGAGCTTCAACTTAAGTTGCAGCCGACCACACCTTTGGAGGTCACAGAGCAGTGCAAAGATACCATTAAAGTTGATATGACCACTCTGGCCACTGCAGTCAAGGACTGTAGCCAATTGTTTGAGTAGATAATGGAGATGTGGACCTCGTTGTAGGAGGATCCACACTTGTAGACGATTGAAGTAAACATCCACAAAAAGCAACTATATTTTGATGAGACCAGGTTGACAACGAAAACCTTAGCACCTATGCAAAGGTTCACCAGACTTCAGGAAGGGAAGTTCATCCAGGCCCAGATAGATGAGCTACATCTGAATTCCTCTATTATTTCCTCAAGGATGCAACCATGGGCTGTTGAGGCAAGCCAACTATCGCAGAAAGATTAGAGCAAGTTAAAAGCTATTTAGCAGACGTAGAGAACCATAGGCCTTGCAATCAAAGGTCCAACAATAAAAAAATTGGTTGAAGAAGTTTGCCAGGCCACTGCGCAGGGAACAACAGATCTTCAAGCATTGAAGATAGAATTCAGTGGCATGCAAGCAAAGGTTGAGGCAACACCAATAGAGTGACTCAGGATGAGTCACGACTTTGTGTTGGGGTCCTATTGGGACGGGGTCCCCTGAGTCAAATTTTGTTAAGTTTTGTTAAATATTGTAAAGCCTCCGCATTTTTAGGAGTGGAGCGTGAGTAGCGGAAGTCAATAGGAGTCAAAGGGGGCTTTAGGAAGGTCAAAGCCCATTAGTTTGTTAAAGTTAAGTTGTTTTGAGACCCGCCCATGGTTCACTGACCATGGTATTGTAATGAAGAAGAATATAAAAGGAAGTCATAGAAGATTAATAAGATAGATAAGTAAGAATAGTGCATGATTTAGGTTTGATTTTATCTCTTTTTTACATTGGCGAAGGGGAAGCCTCTTGTAGCTGTGTGCACGAAGACCTTGGTAAGTTCGCAACTAAGTGTGCGGGCCCCTGCAGCTGTGTGCGCAAGGTTGGAAGAAAATGTAATTGAAGATCTAAAGCATAATCAAGGGTTATTTTGAAGTGTGTATCTGCATATTACTGTTTTATCTATGAAGTTACTGTATTTATGATCTTTTGAATGCAATTAATTAGGAAAAATACTTAATAGATTCACCAAGACGTAGATTTGTTTATTTATATGATTTTATGCATGTTCAGTGCAATTGGTGAAGGTCATAAATATTTTAACTGTTAGTTGTTGTAAATTCCGGGTTTCAAGGGTTAGCATTCATGAAGGTCAAGATAAAGCCCTAAGTTTGACATAAACACATCACACAGTCCTCTAGATGTAGAAACTTGGTTTTAGCATCCCCCAATACTGCCTCGGGTGAGACTGTAGCCTATGCTACACGAGTTGTTTCTAAAAGGGCTAGTAGTGTAGGGTTTTTTTGGTTAGTGCAGCTAACTCCAACCTTGGGTCCAAGCCCCCTTAAGCCAACACAATTACCATAATTTTTGAAGACAATTTCCTACATGAATCTTTTTGCCTAACATTGATCATAATAGGTCATAGACAATCCTTTTATTTTATATATTTTGATGTGATTAATCCTGATTTGTGTGTCTAAACTAAACTCAAACCTTCTCTTCACCAATGAAGCACAACATCCTCTTACTCATTAGCATCCTTCTACACATTAGGCATTGTCATGTTGCTAATAAGATTATGAGAAATTCAATTAAATAAATATTTGACTAGTGCTGGTGTGATTGTTAGGTGAGGCTAGAGAGGGCATCTGAGAGATTTTGTACTAATTTGTTTTCTCAGTGATTTGAATCTCCAAAGCATCCTTCATGCCATATATCATTTATCTCTTGAATCCTTCATGCAATATATCATTTATCTCTTGTTTTCCTTCCAAGTCTAAGGCTCTTCTTGGTTGTGCTTCCCATCTTCCTTGTGTTCCTCCAACTTGCGATTATTTAATCTACACTTTGTACAATTAAAAGCTAGGGGATTTCTCACCGTCTACTTTTGTGATTGATAAGTTCCCTAGTGATGCAAAGAAGCATGAGTGGATCAGAAAAACAACCCTTGGTTTTAAGGGCATCATTATAGTTCCAATTTAAATTACAATTGCAATTACAAATATTTTTATGTATTTGTGGATATGAATCTTGTTCATGATTTCATTTCAACTCTAGAAATTTGACATGTTTATGTTGCTTCTACAGGCTATGTTCCTACTCCCGCTACCACATCATTGTTCTTTGTTCAAAGGAAAAACCATGGGGCACAAACTTTCTTTCATTCTGTCATTTAGAAAAGGAAAATGAAGCAGAAGAAAGGATCATGTGCACACATCTCTTTTGCGGTGACATTCCCTTTACATTTCAAAAAATAACTCCTTCTACTAAGAAATGTTTGATGTTGCTTTAATTGTTGGCTTTTGATAACAAGCCTTTACTTACATGTTATAATCAATTAAAAGAGGAAATCATTCCCCCCCAAAAAAAAATTAACCTCAGATTGGAGTTGACGAAGTGCAAGTAAAAGATCACCTACATTGTTATGTTGAACGGTTGCACTGATGGGAGGGCCAGGACCCTGTTAACTTTTTTCGTTGTGTCCCAGGGGGGAGATATTTATTAAATCTGTTAATGCATTTGTTAATAAAAAAATTTGAGGATGCTCCATTTTGTGTAATTTGTTGGATAAATTCAATATAGAGATAGGTGTGGAGCATGTTAGCGCTCAAATCTACCTTAGGCTGAAATAAGGTAAAACTCAAGGCTACATCAAACCACGCTCAGCCTCGTAGCTAGCCCTACGAGGACAGGAGAGGGCTCTCTCCGGGTCTATCTCAGAAAAGGTAATCAATGAGCCTTGAGATGACTAAATTTGCAACTGATCTTAGGCTAGGTATTAAGTGCAGGGGTTTGATTTGATTTGGGTTTTTAGGATTTTGTTGAAAACAATGGGAAAGGCAATTTGGGCTCGAGGATGAGGCACAGTTTCTGTAGAGATCTGATTGGGGAAAGGAAGGAAATCTTTTGATGCTTTAAAGCAAGTGAGGTGGGTAGATCAGACAGGTGAGGAGCTAAGGAGAGCAAGGAAGTCTCAAGGATTCTCCTTAAACTGAAGAAAACATGGAAATTTAAACAAATTCAAAGGCAGAGCATAACAGCTATGAATTCCACCTTAATCACTCATTTGTTTTAAATTCAGAAGAAGAAGCATGAAGATGATACACAAAACATTGGATAAACTTACAATTACTTAGAGAGGCACACCATCAAAACATAAAGCCACATGAATCCCAAACAGTGCTGCAAAACCCTGGTCTTTCCTTTGCCAAAATTGCAGAGATACAATGTACGATAGAGTCTAAGCTTTTCCCAAAAGTCCAACCTCTCCAACCCCTGAAAATGATTGAGAAATTACATCATATAGACCATCCTAACCCCTTCCCATGCCTCTAGGGGTCGAGCTCCTCCTTCTAGGATCAGTTTGAGCTAATTCCAAACAGAGAGCTGAAAACTAGGCATCCAAACAACCTGTCTCTAAAAGAAGGGAAACTGATTCATTACATTAAATTTTTGCTATTTTGTGAATGGATCATCTAGAATAGGTAAATAAGTGCCCAAGTTACATCATGTACATCAAATTACATCAATCTGGGTCAAAAATCACATCAAGAGGTGAAACTGGTCATAACTGGCCGAAATTTTGAGCTGGAAGGTGAAAATTTGACCAAAAATCTCTATGCACCACGCGCCTGAGCTCTATGCATCACACGCCTTTCAGCCTACTTTTGGGGCAATTGTAGGAGTCCAAATTGAGCTCAGGTTGGCTTGTTGGAAAGCCCTGCTTGTCTACTTTCCAACCCAAGTGGAACTTTCCAATTTGGTGTCCATTTACCACTCCAAAAGTGCATTCTCCCAAGACTGCTTCCTGTGTGTCAAAATAGGGGCAGTGAGGTCATTATTTGCATGTTTTTTGACCTTTTGGGGACCCATAACTCACCCAAACTTCTTGTCCAAGTACTAAAATTCATGATTCTCCATGACAAATCCAAAACTGCAAGCCATTTGTGATTTGGAGCTCCCAATCCTATGGGTCGTGCGAGGTGCACGACGAATATAGGGAAAAACCTTGTTTTTTAGTGCAAAAATTCCAAAATGTCAAAAATTTCTCCAAATTTCTTGAAATTTGGATTGAAGGTTCTTCATCAAAGGAAATGATGAGCCAAGGATGCCTCAGCCAATATCTAGAGTCCTTCATCCACTTTTTTCCTCCTTGAAGCTCTCTTTACCTTTGCTTTCAAACTCCTGATTCTCGCTTTGTACACCAAGTTCCGGGACAAGTAATGATATGTCTGCCACCTCTATGAAGCCTCATGAGTGCATGTCCTTCCAAGGGTGAGTCACTTTGGGTTTCCACTTTATAATCGGATGAGATAACTGTTGTTGCATGACTGCCTTGGATGAATGCTGATATGTGAAACTGCTGTATACAACTGTATGTGAACTGCTCTTCTGATCTAAACAATGTTGTGACCAAGGGGAAAACAAATGTAACAAGGGAATATAAGGAAGGGGAAAATATCAGGGAATTAGGGGATTTTAGGATTTGGGATATTGAATAGGGTTAAGGAGTTTTTATAGGGATAAGGGATTAAGAGTTTAAGGATTGTAGTGTAGGATTGATGAGTGAGATTTGGAAATGAGGAACAAAGAGAAATGGGGAAAGGAAAAAAAACTTGGTGACAAAACAATGTTCAAGCCCTACAACAAGTTTCCTTGTTTGCAAAAGGAGGTTTTCAAAATCTTGTTTCAACGGCCATTATCCATGAACCAATCACATTCACCATCAAATACAAAGCAATAACAGTGAATGAGAGCCTACCTGGCAAATCTAGGCAAAGTATTGGTGAATTGGTGAAGTTTCCAGCAAGTTTCAATGATTGAGACTATATGCACCACGCGCTTACCCAGTGCACCGCGTGCTCCCTATGCGTCACGCGCATGTAAATTTACACTGACCAATGGAGCCCAGTGCGCCGCGCGCACCCAATGCGTCGCGCGCACATAGTGCATTTTGCAGGAGGCTTTTGGAGGCCTTCCCGATGTCCGAATCAGGCATAGAATAGCTCGTTGGAAAGGTATTTGAGTTTACTTTCCAACCCAACCAGAAGTTTTGAATTTGGAGTTCATTTTCGTTGTCAAAAATCAAATCTCCCAAGACTGGTCAAAACGTGCCAAATGAGGCTGCCTCAAGGCAGAGTGTTGTTGCAGTCAACTTTTGAATGCCTTCATCGACTCCAAATTGAGCTCATGATAGTTCATTGGAAATATATTTTTTTCTAGTTATCCTTTGACTCATCAAGAAAGTTATTTGGCCAACCAATATAGGAGAAAAATTGATTTTCCTAAGGTCACTTCAGAGGTGCATCAATTCTCCCGAGGTGATTGTATTTTTGACATTTCTCTAAAACCATGACACCTGTGTAAAAAGTGAAGGAGGTTTTTATTCCTTGGCCTGTTGTGGACCAAAAAATATCTCATTGTTTCAAAATTCATCTTTGATTTCTCTGGAACATCTTTTGAGTGAAACTTATCCTGATGTGTGAAACAAGGGATTTTGTCAAAATGAAGCGAAATGAAGGGGATAAGGGGCTTCTAAATTCTTGGGGAA
>APFE030677009.1:1820-14025 GCA_000404065.3 Pinus taeda | reverse complement strand
GAATGGTGACATGGACCGACATTTGGGCAACTTTGAAAGAAGTGAAAGCAAACCCTAGACCTAATGCCTAGTGACCAAATTTGCTTGAAGACTCACTGAAATGACAAAATTTGATTTTGACACCTTAAAATCACTTGTAAGAGCATGTTTGATCACTGGAGGAAGGCTGCAAAGGCTGACACTAACAGAGCATGTATAGCAGGTTCTCATTATATGGCACTTAAAAAACTGATAATGAAGACACAACTAATATATTTTTTTCCTCTATATCTTGCGTTGATTTAATATTGGAAGATATATGAAAAATTTACGTTTTTAAGGAGGAAATGATTAGAATATGAGCATCACCAAATCCATTTATGATCATGCCCTCACAAAGACATTCATAGATAACAAACAATTTCTCTGTTGTACGATAACCCCTTTTCCTACCACTGTCAATCCATTCTAAATTGTTAATTAGAGTGGAAGAAAATGTTTATTTTTGCAAAATAATATGGTAATATATTTAACAAAAAACCTGAGGGATAGGTTGTTCCTTCACTTGTTTCCAAAGAATCCTTATGGGTTTTAGGAAGGGAGTATTTTCTCTTAGTGAACCTTTGATAAAGATTTCTTGGTTAATAGTGACAAGCCTGTCAGAGCCTACCTATATGACACCATGGATAGAGTCACAATGAATCTAGCCAAGAATTTTATCAGAAACTAGGTAAGGAGAGAATCCTCATGCACATCATGGGAATTTCTTGATGATATATGGAACAATATGCTCCATCACCCACTTAATATAAGAGGGGCCATTCTCAACCATACATTTTTTTTCTTTGGTAACTTTGACTACTATAATGAGACTATTGTTGGATTCTTTAATTGTGTGCGAAGGATCATGCCAGATCCAAGGGTACATGTGGTCATACAAATTTTAGACATGTATAAGGTACATGTGGTCATACAAATTTTGGACATGTATGAGAGTTGCCAGATTAGTTGGCTATGATATGATAGTGAAGGACAATTGCAATGCTAAATAAGAAATTTGTTGTAAATTTCATATGTGTGAAGGTTCCATTATCAACTTCAAAGTTCAAACTTTATATTTTAAATTTCATTGATTTAATTAATTTAGTGGGTTAAAAATATTCTATAAGTTAAAATCTAATAATTATTAAATGGAATATGGGTCTCCATTCATGTCCGCCCAGGTAAAACTATTGTAAAGTTATATTAATTTATTACATGTTCGTAATAGGTAATTTATATTGCAAAGGAAACAATTCCAAACTAGGCAACATTTATATCATATAACATATCACATATTTCATCTATGCTATTATTCCATATGCTACAAAGTTATGGCGTCTCCTTTTCAAGATGTGGTGCAATTGCAAACTTTTATATGTATGGCTCTACATTGAACAGGTACATTATTTTTCCATTTTGTAACTGCATTAGCTTTATGACTCTACATTGAAAAGGTACATTATTATTCCATTATGTAACTGCATTAGTTCTCACTCAATGGAATGTTAGTGTGCACCCCTTAATATAACTTAAATTACATTTGTGAAGTCGATAAACAACAATTTTAATTAGTTGAAAGTAGAATATTTCCATACTGCAATAGATAATGTATATTGAAATGATGAAACATTCAATAAATTACTCTCTTCATTCCAGAGAGTAATTTTAGCAATGAAACCATCTTGCAATTATAATCAATGATATAATTTAGTTTTGCAAACTTTAATTTTCAAAGTTTTTCTCACAATAATGTTGGTAAATAAATGAAATTGCATACTTTTTATTATGCTACCGCCTTATGGTGTTTCCTTTGCAACATGTGGTGCAATTGCTAGTTATAATACATATAGACAATTCATTATTCGTTATTTAGAACACTAGAAAATATCATTGAATAGAAAAAAATCACTTATGTATGGTTTTATAGTATTTCAAAAGCAATATTAGCTTCATAATTACACTTGTTTGTATATTACTTATCAATTTTTTTGTATATATAATAATATATATATATATATATATTATATATATATATATATAATATATATATATATATATATATATAATGATAGTATTGATTTTTATGTTTTGGTTTCATCCACTTTACAATAGTCTAACTGTTATAGTTTTTGAGTTTTTTTAGGATATATTTTTTTGTCAAATTTGCTTAAAATTTGGCAATTATAAGTTCTATTTATGAACTCTACACAATTTGAGTGCCCTATGAATTTTTTAGGGCATTGAATTCATTTATGCATTCAAAAATATATTATAAAAAAAAAAAAAACACAATCTCAATATATATACACACACAACAAAACTTTAAAGAATTCTCACCAAAAACTCCGAAATATATAATAGTTAGACATCACCATTAATTTATGTTGCCTCAATTAATTTATTGACGTAGACTAAGTTATCTATTTATGACCTTTGGAGTTTTTATTTGGTGTTTTTCTATTCTTTATTGTGTTGGGCAAGTGATAAATGATTAAAATTTCAACTGTTAGATTCATGTTTACAAGGAGGATATAAATTTAGCGTGAGTAAAAAAAATTGATGCGAATAGTTTTTCATCTTATAACAATGTAATATACCATATTAATTGTAATAGTGTTGCTTCTTATAAGGTGGAAGCTAATATAAAATATAAATTATAATAATGATGTTTCTTATAAGATGGAAATCTTTATAGAGAAATAATTAGTTTAAAGAATATCATTTTATAATGTAGTTTGTATTTCAATTCTAATGTTATGAAATTGGATATTATCATTGAACTCATTATTTGTGCAAATGATAATAGAATCCATTAACAAAATTATGTGGCCCACCCAATGTACTTAGTATGCAATAAATAACAAGGATAATTGAAGAGCTCCAGATGGGGTGCTATTTGAGTGAAATGGTGGGGAGTGCGTTTTTTCCATCCCACTTGGTCATGTGACTGTAGGACGTGGCAACACACTTCCATAGTGGATGTCCAAGGTTTGGTTTGGCACAAGGTGACACCACTTTACAAATGTATGCCATGGTCATTAAAAACATATGCAACCCTCACTCCAGTCACATCTACCGCGATTGCATGTTGACCCTCTAGTTTGTATGTTGAAGTCTCTCTAGTATGAAACCTTACTCTTTACAATCGATAAGCATGGAAACTTTGACCTTGGTTCTGGCACTCCATATTTTTAATGACGCTAGCCATCAAGGAATACCTCTCCATGGTCATTACTCGGAAATGGATTTTGTAAACAATATCTTGGATACTTTGCTAGTTCATCTCTCCATCGATCAAGAGAGCTTGTTGGGCGAGGTTCAACAAATTTTGGTTCATTCGTAAGAATCCAATGCGCAAAATTCTCCCACTTAGAATTTGAACAACAATTCTAAAGAGAAATATTGTCAATTCTCTTAAGAGAATTTCTCCGTAAAGTTACCATTTTTTCCCCTTAGACATGTCAAGCACTATGTTGTCTTTGAGCTTAGAATTCCCGGTGTGTATGTTTATGGTATATCCCAACATTAGACAAAGCATCCCACCACCATGGATTAGCTTTGTACCTGTTAGGAGGCCTTTCTCTTAAGCATGGTCATCCCTCTCCCTTTTTGGTTCCTTATTTGTTCTTTATTTCATGGTGTTATTGCTTAGTCTTCTAATCCTCGTGACCCAGTGTTATTGATTTTGTTGATTCTATGTTCACATCCTCTTTGGGCTCCATACTCCCCCTCATGGATCTCCTTCTCTGGAAGTGCATCCCTAAGTTCGTACCTTTCCTCACTATCCCTCCTCCTGTCTCTCTAGTTTTATGTTGACCTCATTCTTTTTTCCAAGTTGCATTTGTGGCTTTTTCTTGCTCACCTAGCTCTTCGTACCATGGGCCTCCTTCTACCTCTTAATGTTAATCTTCTGTTTTTTGGCCTTTTCCCTTTCTTGTGCTCCCATCATGCCTCTCAGAATTCCCATGTTCCTAACGGATTGACATATTATCGTGAACAAGCCAGTCAAAGTAGTACACATACACATCACTGATTTGAGGAAACAACTGCTCGATTTAAAGAGATTACCCCAAGTCCTATTCAGGACAAGCTCGCACTTGATGAGAGAGAGTGAACCTTTCAAAGGCACCACCTCTCGAATACCGAGGTTTTGGTTGAACTTATTGATTGGGTGTCAAACATTGGGCATACACAAGGGCTCTTTAACAAGTACATGCACACAAATGATCTATATTGGCATTTGAAATTTCTCTTAAGCACTGTTCTCTTGGACCAACATGAGCATATAGTATATCTTCTCCACTCCATGGAACACTTGTAAAAGTAGATGAAGGACTTATATCATTGATTGGAGTGCATTGAGTAGCACCTTAGAATCTCCCCCTCCCTAGTTGGAGGACAACTTGGCAACAACAAGGATCCCATCTAGGTCACAACTACTAATTTAGACCCTTTTATTTAGTCTCTTGCTATGTATTTGATTTCTAATTTTCTTGTTTATTCAATTTGCTTTCATGGCCATGAAGGCCCATATTTTAGTCCTTGTATGATAATTTTTTAACTTCTAGGCACTTTGATGTTTTTTACCTCTTTAAAGAAAGTGAATTTTTGCATATGGTCAAGTTTTCCTAGTGATCGACCATTTGAAAACTTCCACCATTTTCATGTAATTTCTTATTTAGAAGGAAATACAAAATTTTACTCCACTAAAAGAAAACAAAGACCATTGGAAAAGAGTATATGAAAACTCTTCCATGTGATTTCAATAAAAAATTGTGTAAAGAGTTGAAGGATTTATAAAAAAATTGTTATTCTTGTGAGGACTAACAATTCGTTGAAGATGGGTCATTCTCTGTCATCATAGAGGAAAATCAATTTCTACTTATGCTCATAATTTGATTAAGCTTCAAACAATCAGGCTAAGGCATAACCACTCTTATGTGACATTTTTTGGGCCAAAGAAGTCAAGATCAACGTATTAATAGTCATAAGGGATTCCATGGTGGTTATCAAAACAATGCTAATTTTTTTTTACTATTTGATAACAAACTCACTATTACCATTATCTGAATAAAAAAGAGGCAAGTTCTTTCACCAAATCATGTAGCAGGCCTTTCGGCTAATAAAGGCACTACACTAAGCATGTGTGACTATATGAAAAATGGGATACATTATAATTATATTATCTCCTAAGGTTCAAAGTGGAATGGCATATCATCATCATTTAACTCATGCACCAACCACAAATTACCACATCAAATCATTTGCATTAGGAAGTGGAGTACTGATGATAGCCCAAAGTCTTCACAACATGTGAGCAATTAAAATTGCTCCATACTCAATTCCTGGCTTGTGATGGGCCTTTTCAATGAGCGTTTTCAGGACTTATCAACATTGTCGTTTCTACCTAAAACATATATTTTTGACCTTGTTAATATACAACTTTGATATTTTACGTAATAAATCATGAATTTGAGTAGGTTGCTTAATTAATATGGTCATTCTTATGTTTCTATTGTTTTTGGTACAAGTGGTGCATTAGATATGGTAGGATAATGTGTAGCAGCTCACCAATAATATTACAATGAAACAATAATAATGCTCCCAAGGTTGCTAGCACTTAAACTAAAATTGCTTGAGTTACCAAGGGCACATTACCCATTGAATATTGAATTTTCCAATGCAGTTAACTCTAGAAGGAAAAACCCCCATAATTTAATTATCTTTGGAGGGAATTAACCCCTCCTATCAAATGGGGAATTGTTCTCTATTACAAGCATAAATTGAGGACTCAAACCTCTAAGTATTTAGTTCATTTTTTCTCTATAAGTTGGTTTCAATCTCTCACAATTTCAAACTTTGAAAGCTTGTACTTAATTTTGCCATATTAATGAAGAAAGTTTTATGTTTAGTCTATTGCTAGTGATTTCCTTAGTTTCTTGAGTACCTTGGGGAGGGCCCACCCAAAGGACTCCAAGAAACATTATGTACTTTGTTTCATTGTCCTTCGTTCCGATGATATCATTTGCTTATAAATTGCTATTATAGAATTTCCAAATTTGCATTTATTAACTCTCTTGTAGAATTTTTTTTTTTTTGATATAACTCCTTTCTTAAGCACAAATCTGATTATTAGGACTAGTATTAAGTTAGTTAATTAGTTTTCATGAGCATAAAGCAATTTCATTTCTATTTACAACTTTCTTTAATTGATTGGGAAAGTTTCATATAGCTCTATAATTATTCCAGTAGAATAGTGCAAAACCGTTATTTTTAGTATATTTATCCATATCAATGCACATACAATATCATTAATGGAATAATTCAATGAGGTTCAACCAAAGGAAACTTATGATTTGGGCGGCCTTCCTTTAAATTCTTGTTGTGAGTGTTTATGCTTTCCCTACATTTTGGGTTTTGCTTTCTACGATTTAGATCAACAACATATCCTTTTACCTGCAGTAGTTTCTTCAAGTTGAATTAGATATGCATGGTAAAGTAGACTTTTGTTTCAAGCATTCACTGGTTTCCCTTACAATTGAGTTAGATAGATTTCCAATACCACCCATGAATTGGTTTCCCTTTATTTGAACCATCACAATCAAACCTAGAGTGTCATTTTCCCCTTCATTAGCTAGGATCATTAACATAGGTAGTTGCACATTAAGGAAAACAGAGTGTGGCTTACACATGTAGTGCACAACACCTCTTAACTGTTTACAAACCTTGGGTTGATGATTAAAGATTGCAGGTATAGGAGAGAAACATTCTTATTTCAAATTTGAAGCCCACTAGCTTAAAACATTGTTGGCTCTATGGGATAATGGGGAATTTGGGGATTGGAATTGGGCATAAATGTGGTTTTTATTTGGAGGTGATTAGTCCCCTAATAAGTGTTAATTCTACACTTGGATTGCCTATCAATTTTGACTATAAAATTTCAAATTAGGGGATTGTATTAAGGAAGTTGGCAAAGGTAGTAGATATAGTTTATGGTGAAGACATCTTCTATTCTTTTCAGTGGAAGTTTTCTCCAATCTAAAAGTTATGTTTCTTCTTTTTCTTGGTTATTTGTATTTGTATATGCATTCTCAGGATTTCCTTTAACAAGGGACATCATGAGGAAAACTTAGGCGTTTGTGTTTATTTTGTCTTCAAGTCTTATAGAAAGTAAAAGGTTTATAATGACTTCATCTCTATCCTATTGGGTATATTCCTTTTCCTTGGCCCCACCATATCGACCCTAGTTCAAGTTGCAAATATATACCTGATGGAAAACATAGACATGCTGAAGTTTAGGAGAATTTTGAGAAGGCATGAAGAAAACATTAAACTTAACAAGAGCTCATTATTCTTAATGACAACATAAGTGCATCAAAACAAGCACCATTTTGTCTCCCAACATACCGATGTTATGAGTTTATTGGCCCATTAGAAGTAATGGATTGATATCTTAGAAGCCGAATGTAATATGCTACAAAATATAGCTCTAAATATTTGCAAGGACTCTTTATTCACAACCTCAAACAATAGGGTATTGAATGATTCCATTTAGGCCGATCTTAGAGAAGATTAAATGGTTCATCAACTAAAGGAACTAATGGATATTGAACAACAATACTCTTCCCCCTTAGATATTGACTAAGAGAAAGAAATTAATAACCATGGTTTCTGTTATCACTCAGGTTGTCCCTAGGCTCCTATTAGGGATACGGCTGAGGTAACCACAAACCAATCTTCTGATTGCAGGTTCTAGCCCACCTGCAATCGGAGAGGGCTCTCTCCTTTAGATTCAACCTTAGTTGATCTAGATTCAACCTCAGTTGATGATTTTAGGCTAGCTTTCTGACTTCAAGGGAATGTTGACTATGATTGGAGGGAAGTTAGGATTCTTGAGTAAAGAGGCACAGTAAAGTGTTATAAGTTTTGAACCATTGGGCATGGAGTCACAGATTGAGGCATGCGAGTGTTTTCTTGGTCACAAGGGGATACGGAGTGGGATAGCCGCGCAGGATATAATACTCAGGCTGCTGAAAGTACGAAATGAACATCAGGGATGAAAGGCAAAAGAGAATCATTTCATCATGCTGACAAAGGGGAGAAGTGGATGAGTGGGATCCCGGAGCAGTTAAGAATTCCAAAGACATGCACTCATATATCAAAGAAACAGGGTAAACCAGAGAATTTAAGAATTCTAGCTCATAACTGTTTCTGAAGAAAACATTGAAAAGTGCAGAAATTGAACTTAAGGTGTATTTAAACAAATCTTAAGCTATTCTTTTTTCCTGCAACTTAGAAAGGCGGAGAGATGATAAAAACATAAAATAAACAGGGAAGAAGAACACTTATTGGATCATGCAGAGACACAGGAATTCCGTGATCATTCCTTGGCCAAGAGAAAACAGCATGTTGTTTCGCAATCCATGCTTTCAGCAATCTTTGATTATGAAAAATATGACAATTACAGTGCGAGTCTTTACTTAGAGAAAACTGCTGGAAAAGAAACTGACCAACAACTACTACTACCAACCAACCAACCCTTTACAATATCGCTTCCGGTGGTATTTATAAACAAAATATCAGGAAGACATCATTACAAGTGACCTTGATAGGTCTGCTTAGAACTCTTCAAAAATCTAAATGCTGCTGGAAATAAATGCAAGTAAATCTTTTTGGCTGCGCTGGGGGCAGCTAAATCGGAACAGGTGACGAGGCGGCTCTTGGGGACCAGATGCAATGCTGCTGAAGTGAATGTGCTTTGGGGCTGCAGTTCGGCTTTGGTGCGAATTGAATGTGCAATTATTATGATTTGAGAGCTTCAAGTGGTTTCGCTCTCCTTCTATGAATCTGCTGGAAGATATTCAATTTTCTCTTGCTTTGGGCCGCTGCTCAAGATATTCTCTGATACACTTTGCCGCTACATTGATGATTTCCGCCGTCGACTGATACTCTTTGACACGCTTGAAGCCTGCCGATTTGATCTAATACACTTTAAACTCTGTGAATGATCTGCTGCTGTCTACAAACCGGATCCTTTGGCACGATTGGGTGATTTTCGGGCTCTTTCGGCGTGCAGTGGGCTCGGCAATCAGAAGATTCCCTGAAGATTCCTTGAAATGGAATCAGAAGCTTCGCTATTCACGCATCGAAAACTGCCTCTGTTTCTTGATCTGGAGCTCCAAAGTGCGACTTTTCTTCCTGAGCGAAGCTTTTTCGGCTTTTCTGGCTGCTGACGTAAGCACTGCGTTGGCTATACTGCGAATGACGTCATTAGTGGGTCCCTAGTACAGCGCGACGTGGTGAGGTACTGGATGAACTACTGGTGAAGAGGTTCCGATGCGATATCGCGATGTCGCGTCGGCGGGGAAAGAGGGTGATCATTGGGTTGGACATTTCGGTGCTTGCGACTGCCGATATGCGATATCGCAATATCGCATCGGTGGAGATGGAGGGGTGAACAGATTGGACACTTCGGCGCTTGCGATCGCCGATTTCGCGATGTCGCATCGGCGGGGAACAGATGGGCATTGTTTTGCGTGAATGTGTGAGTGCGAGGTTGCGATGCGAAAATGGCTTTGAGGAGAAAAGGTAAGTAAGTGGGTGTGAAGGGCTTTTGAAGTTTCGGAAGGGGTCCGACTACTTCGGGGGAACTTTATACTTAGGAAGGAGTCCATAGTATCTGGAAGGTGGTTTCGGAGGTTGGGGCTCTTGCTTAGTTTCTGATAAACTAAACAATTCCCGGGACTTGCTATGGTTATTTTTCAACTAGGGGAAGGGATATTACATAGGGGAATCTACTTAATATTAATACGGGGACGGGAAACATAGGGAGCTAGATAATAATGTTAGTGGTTAGTGTGGAGATGGTAAGAAAGCGCTAAGTTCGGGGGGAACTTAGGCTGTTGCAGGGGGTTGGACCATACTTCGGGAGAAGATATGGAACAACTTTGAGTAGAGCAGATCTTTACTCAACCAGAGTGATGGAGATGATGAACTAAAGAGGTGTCAAGCAGATCTTGACCTCTTTTGGGGATGTTAGTTAATGATCGGGGGAAAGCAGAGAAGGGGAGTTAGTTATACCTCATTTGAGCCTTTTGCTTACAAATTTTTGTTGATTATGTTCTGCATGATATGATACCTGCAAACTTGGAACTTGTCAGCAATTTCAATAGCCTCAGAACTACCTACCCAGCCTACTTGCCTAGCATTTTTCTTCTTTTGCTTGGGGTTGCACTTAGACTTGCAAACCCATCATACATTTTTCTTTTTATGCTTTCCTATCTACATACTACCCTTATTTCCTCCAGAGCCCAGATTAAACTGTTGGACTCTTCTATTTCTCTACCTATCTAAGAGTCTGCCAAGATTAAACTGTTTGGACAAACTTACAATCTCTATATTCTAAAACATGAAATTTAAACCTAGGGAGACCAAGATTAAACTGTTTGGACCTCCCTTTAACTAGAAGTAGCGATACCAAGAAAACTTTACAAAATTTGAAGGCATTGAATGAACTTGAAGTAGCCTTCTTCATTTGGAGACTGCTTGAGCAAATATGGAGCGTTGCAGCAAAGCATAGTACAACATATTTGGCATGTGAAATGCCAATCATGAAAAATGAATACCTGCTGCAGCAGGAGCTAACAGTGGCTCCACTCGGGGATGGCTTCTCCTTGCGGGAAGTCAAGAACAACAGGCCATAACGCCTTGATTTTTAGTTTCTTGCTGTCCCCTGCAAAAATTTATTTCCTTCGGCCGCTTTATTTCTTCTACCTACCTACCCTAACCAGCAACTGCTTTGCCGTTAAGTAAAATCAAATAACCAGTGCAGCCATTTAAGTAACTGTGAAACAAGATAATCTTGCTGGCTGATCGTTTCTGAACGCAAAAGCATCATCCGGGCATATTCTTTTACAACCAAAATTGTGGCCTCCATTTCTTGCCGTTGAAGCTTACGATATTCACTGAGAAAACATGTTAGCAAAATTTTGTTAAGCCAAAGTTCCATGTAATCTGCAATTGGATCAATGAACTTACCCTGTGAGAGAACTTCCTCTGCTTTGTTTGAATCTTCAATAGAATCATGCAGAGTCTATGAATCAGTAGGTGGCAGCATCTTCTCCGGAGTTGAGGACGGGAGACTTCGGCATGATTTAGGATCTTCCGGGTCGAGGGGAGCAGCTGCATCTTCAGTAATGAGCCTAGCAGATGATCCTTCTGTCTTTCCCTTGGATCCCAGATCACACAGAATCGTCAGGTCCTCAAGCAACAGTGTTCCCTCCTGAATATGGGCAGGGAAGCTCAGGCATGATTCCGGGCTCTTCGGGCTGGAAGGATTAGTTACATCGTCGGTAATGACCCTAGCCGTTGATCCTTCCATCTTTCCCTTGGAACCCAGATCATACTCAAACTGTAATTCAAGAGACAACACTATTTCCCGTTGAACTGGAGGAGGAAGATTTTGGCAAAAATCTTGATGGTTACGAAAATCATAAGACTGACTTTGAGCTCCCAAGAGTTCAATTTCATTATCATATTTTTGCACAACAAACTCAAGGAACAATTTATTCTGGCCGCCAGGTATTGTTGACAATACCTTTCTGAAAAATCTATCATCAAGCTCAAACTCTGATAAACTTTCTCTGCATTTTTCTAAAGCTTCTTCTATCGGAAGTTCTTCCCAATATTCGATCATTCTCTTTTGTTGTTAATACATGGGGAACTTGGCTGTAACATTTGGTTCGTTCCTCAGTGGAGCCTTTGATTGAAATTGAAGTGGAGTAGCCAGGTGGATGTCTGGACTCTGAAGTGCCTGATCTCTGTCCACCATCAAAGATCAGAACTAAACATGACAAGCCTTCAAAAATATGAGCACTTCCTCCATTGGGGTTTAAAGATGAACCGTGTGTTTGAATCCCCAATGGTGCGCGTAGATACAAGTCGACTGAGGCTTTTACAAGTCGGTTTCTTCCACTGTAGAGCTGCAGATTGATTGCATTGATTTATTTGAGGAGGTCCCCAGCGGAGTCGCCATTATGTTATCACTCAGGTTGTCCCTAGGCTGCTATTAGGGATACGGTCGAGGTAACCACAAACCAATCTTCTGATTGCAGGTTCTAGCCCACCTGCAATCGGAGAGGGCTCTCTCCTTTAGATTCAACCTTAGTTGATCTAGATTCAACCT
>APFE030677006.1:0-11249 GCA_000404065.3 Pinus taeda | reverse complement strand
TTGGAGCGAACAATCCACGTCAAAATTCCTTCTAGAAACCTCTAGAATTAACCCAAAGTGAGTTTTTTAAGATAAAAATTGCGCCTTTTGACTTTCACAGGGTTACGCACCCTCCCCTTTACATATAAAGCGTATAAGTACGCAGATACTATGAATAAAAGGTGCGGGCTCGCAGGCAAAAGTGAGAGAAAGTGCGGACCCAGAGTTACATTGCTTTTTTGATGTCTTTCTCTCATTTCTAAAGCTTGTTTTGAAGAGCTAAGGTTTGAGACTTGCTTAGGAAGCTGGTATAGGTGGTGATAGACCCATACCGACTGCAAATAATCAAGGTGATGATATTTTTGTGTAACAGAAAATGTAGTGGGAAATTTTTGACTACGACTTTCTCAAATCAACAATAACTTGAGAAAGCTCAGTTAACCATCTAGTGGGGGGTTTATCTCCAAAATACATATCAAGTAAAAAATTGAAAAATAGTTCTTTTTTTCTCAATGGGTGACTTCTCCCATACTTGATGTCATTTAGGTTCCTTTTCTTAACACTAACAAGTTATTCTGCAAACAATTTACTCTAAACATTGGATTATTTCCCTATTGTTGAGAAATCTCACCCATTTGTTAACAATTAATACTCAATTGTTTCCCACTTCTTTCCTCACTTCGATGCCTTGTCTTATCCTATACTCGACATATATATATCTTAACTTCTTGCTCTCTTAGCTCAAGGATTGGGCTTCTCTATCTTACTAAGCATAATCCTTGTTTGCTCAATAGACCTACATGTTGTCATTTCACCATCAATTGAATCCTTTGCTCAGTAATATCTCTTTACCCAACAACTTGGTACTTTGCTCATTAATATGTACTTAGCCAAATTTAATCCTTTTCATCAACGAATTCAACTTTCCAATGGGCTTGACCATTCTAGTATACAATTTCAAATGAAATTTGGATATGGTCAATGACTTTTTTTTATCAACAACAACATGCTAAGTAATTCACTAAATTGAGTCTCAAATCATGAAACTACCCACTATAACTCAAAGAAAAAATACTTGGAAGAATGCTTTCAAAACAATGCAATGCTAGCATAAATGGTTAGTAATACTATTTGGTTTATGTAATGTAATAACTACATTATTCTTGTGTGGGAGCGTTAAAAAGGTTAATATTTTATTCGTTAGAGGGACTTTTACATAAGTAAATATTTTGTGAATGAAAATGGAAATCATTTCAGAAATGGAGATAGAGAAATTTAATGGCCAGAGGTTTAAAGTATGGAAATTGAAGATGGAAGATCTTCTTATGCACAAACATTGGTGGGTTACTCTGTCTAGAAAAAGACCCATGGATATGGAAAAAAAAGGACTAAGAAAAGTTGCATAGGAATGCAAATAATACTTTTCATGTGTGCCTTTTAGATGAAATGTTGTTGAATTTCTTAGGAATCAAGTACTAAGGAGCTATGGGAGAAGCTAGGGCTTTATATTATTTAAATTCCGTGATGAAAAAATATTTTTAGAAGAAATTGTACCTCCTTAGGTTGAATGATGATGATTCCATTGTTAGAAGTTAATTAACAAAGTAATGAAACACATACAATATCGCATAAACACAAATATAGAAACACATAAAACAAGAGAGACAAAGATATATGTGGTTCACCCAATTTGGGCTATGTCCACTGAGAAATAGCTAGTCCTTCCTTTTATATTATCCAACAAAATGGAGAGATACACCCTACAATAGATATGTTGTAATTTCCTCTTCACTCTCACACAACCTCCTCTCTCTCTCTCTCTCTCTCTCTCTCTCTCTCTCTCTTTCTCTCTCTCTCTCTCTTAGAACAATAATACACAGTCGTAATACAATTCCCTCATATAAACCGAGGGTTGCCCTCTAGGTCAAAAAATACTAAGTTAACATAACTTCTACTATCAGATCATCTACCTAATGAACGACTCAAATTGACTATGAAATTAAAATATCTTACAAGGAAACTTTTTATCTATTTTTAGCTTTGGGGGCATTGCCCCTAAACCCCCACTATGGACCCACTAGCCCCCGGACCCCCGCGGGGGGATAAGCCTCCCCCCCCCCCGCATGGAGGGGTGTATAATCCTCCTCGGGTATACACCCTATTGAAACAAGACCTCTGAATCAGGAAGACAATTAGGCTCCACACCCAACAATCTCCCACTTGGAGACTGATTATAGCAACTTCACCGCTACTTGATTTGTTGGACAATGCTTCCTCTTTGGACCTGGTTGTTTCTCATCTTCATCATCATATTTGAAGACCAATTGAAACTTAGAAGAATCTCATTTTCTCCCTGGTTACAACTTTTGTTAACATATCTGTAGGATTTTGGCTAGTGTGTATCTTTTCCAACTTTAACTGTCCATCTTCCAACATTGACCATATGAAATGGTACTTGAGTTGTATATTTTTAGTCTTAGAATGAAATGTTGAGTTCTTTTCAAGATGAATGGTACTCTGGTCGTCACTGCATAACATGCCCATCTCCTACTTCTTGCCCAATTCATCCATAAACCTTTGCAACCAAACCATTTGTTTACTAGCCTCTGTAGCAGCAACATACTTTCTTTGTGTTGTTGAAAGTGCAAAAATGTTTTGCAATTTTTAAACACAACTCATGATTGTTCCACCTACAGTAAATACATACCCTGTGGTGCTCCTATTATCTCTGTCACCTGCCATATTTACATCAACATATCCCTGTAGAGCAATGTTTGAATCACCAAAGCATAATGTTTGATTTGTGGTACCTCTCAAATACATGAGAATCCATTTCACTACCGTCCAATGCCCTGTTCCTGGATTTTTCATATACCTTCTTACAACTCCCACTGCATGTGCAATATCAGGCCTATGTAAACCACCGTATACATTAAGCTTCCAACTGTTGATGCATATGGAAATTTACACATATGATCCATCTCTTCTTGAGTCATGGGACAGATCTCCTTAGTTTGAAATGGCTAGCTAAAGGTGTACTAATTGGTTTTGCATTCTGCATATTAAATCTTTCCAACACCTTTTCTATGTACTCACTCTGAGACAATGTTAATTTGTGATTTTTCATGTCTCTAGTTATTCTCATACCAAGGATTTGTTTTGCAGCTCCCGAATCCTTCATTGCAAATGGATTTGCCAATTTTCCTTTGAGGACATTTATTTCCTGCATGTTAGACCCTGCAAAAAGCATGTCATATGCATATAATAACAATATAATATAGTTGCCATCATTTTTCCTTTTAAGATAAACATAGTGATCAAAATGATATCTAGTGTAACCTTGTTCAGATATGAACTTGTCGAATTTTATATACCATTTCCTTGGAGCCTGTTTTAAGCCATGCAAGCTCTTCTTCAATTTGCACACTAATTTATCCTTCCCTTTGACCTCATACCATTGTGGTTGTTGCATATATATTTCTCCCTCCAAATCCCCATGGAGAAAGGTTGTGTTTACATCTAACTGCTCAAGATGAAAATCTTTTGCTGCCGCTAGAATAAAAATAGTTCTGATTGAAGTCATTTTAACAACAAGAGAAAAAAAATCATCAAAGTCTATACCTTTGTTTTATGCAAACCCCTTCACCACAAGTCTAGCCTTATACCTTTGTTTACTTGCATATTCTTCCTACAACATGTAAACCCATATATTCTGCAATGCTACTTTACCTACAAGAAAATTGAGTAAGTCCCAAATCTGGTTATGCATCAAGGAGTCTGTCTCTTCTTCCATGGCTTGCTTCCACTTCTTCCTAGTTTCTATCTACATTTCTTCTTCATATCTTTATGATTCACCAGAATTAGTCAACAATACATAATATAATGAAGGAGAGTAGTATTCGGGGGGTCTACTTATCTTGGTAGGTATTATAACACCACTTTCAAGTGTTTGAGGTGCCTGTTGTTGTTGTGGTTGTTGATCATTATTATTTGCAGGCACCTTTACTTTTTCTATGATCTCATCAAACATTATGTATTCTTTGTTTCCTTTTCCTGTTTCTTTTCCTACATTTGATCCTTATACAAGATTTTTCATTGAATATGACATCTTTTCTCCTTATGATTTTGTGATTTTCATAGTCATATAAGTGATAACCAAAATCACTAACACCATATCCAATAAAGGTACATTTCTTTGATTTTGCCTCAAGCTTTGTTCTATTTTCTTTATTAATGTGGACAAAGGCTTCATAACCAAAGGTCTTTTGTCCATGCCTCCCCTGGATTACCACTATCCAAGGAACTTGAAGGCCCTCTGTTTATTAGATAAACAGTGGTATCTATAGCATCTGCCCAAAATTGTAAGGGCAATCTTGCATGCAATTTCATACACCTTGCACGCTCCATGATTGTCTTGTTCATCCTTTCTGACACACCATTTTCTTGTGGTGTTTCTGAAATTGTCTTCTCTCTGCGAATTACATGCTTTGAATAGTAGTTATCAAACTCTTTGTTACAATATTTACCTCCATTGTCTGATCTGAGACACTTCAACTTCTTTCATGTCTCATTCTCAACCAAATCTTTCAATTTCTTGAAAGTATCAAATACATCAAATTTACTTCGAATACAATAAATCTAGGTTTTCCTAGTTGCATCACATATAAAAAATAGCATCATAGCGAGAGACACCGAGAGATGATACCTGAGCAGGTCCCCATATATTTGTATGCACAAGCTCTAATTTTTTTCTCTTTTTTTCTTTCCCAACTCTAATAAATTTGACTATCTTTTTCTTTCCATAACACAATTCTCACATAAATCCAAATCAACATGCTTCAAAACTGGAAACAAATTTCTTGAGTGAAAAATTTGCATCCCCTTCTCACTCATGTACCCGAGCCTATTGTTATCTCAAAATCAGACCCTGGAAGGCTGCAGACCAGGAAGACTTCAAGTAACTGTTTCAAACCTACTTTAGGCTAAGGCTTAGCCTCCTCAACCTGAGAGGGCTCTCTCAAAAGGGTTAATGATTTTAATTATAGATAAGATGGCTAACTCTTGTAAAACAACTGTGACAAATATGAATGGTGGAAATAGATTTAACAACTATCCATTGGGCTTATGGAGTCAACAACACCTCAATATCACAATGAACTCAACCTTACATGGAAGTCAGGGCATTCAGCATTTAAACATTCAGAACATAAACTCATATGGGACCACACACAGTTTACAAATGTATACAGGAAGTCAGAGCACATTCAGTGAATTCTGAGTGATTATACATCCATACTACTGTAAGAATTAAGAAAAGGACAACATCACATATTTTGAACATAAAAAAATCCTTCATGAATCCTGAGAAGCAAGGTCAAATATGTATTACTAAAAATGAGTCTTACATGAGCCAAATACAAGCTTTTCCATAAAATTTCCAACCCTGATTACATTGTTGTTTCAGCTATATATAGAGCTCTTATTCTAACTGATCGAGATTCCTCCTCAAGCATGAGGGGAATTCGAAAACTTCTTCTATTACTAACAACTCTTTAAACTCTAACTACTTTAATAAATACAACATAATGTTAATTGGAGTTTTTTTAGAGATCTAAATAAACTATAACTCTAACTCCATATTACATGCATAATGGCCTTAATTAAGATGATTCCTTTCTTTGACATCTGGTTCTCTTTCAGTTTGACTGAGATGGGTGTTTCATGCTCCATGTTGACCTTGAACGTTGTACCTTCTCCACTGTCCAGAAAAATTGGGAGTCTATCCTTACTTCTCGGCTTTATGGTCTTCAAATCTTCATGAGTCGGTTTTTAATTGTTATCCCTCAAAATATGACGGTGGCCACGTTGTGATGTGCTGTCCACTCTTATGAAACCTGATTTGATGATGTGTCATCCACTATTTTGAAAACCAAAGGGAAAACGCATTCAAGCTGTCTAATGCATGTTTCAATTCTCTTATGACATGACAAAATACCACTTTTTGATTCAAATCCTTTATTTCCAGTTGTGCTATTCTGATTGGTTGTTGTAACTTCAGGTGTTTTCGTTGTATACAACTGTCCTTCAAATTTTTCCCGCTTCAACTTCAAAACTGCTTGATTTAAGTTGAAATCATCACCTTCAGCAGTTTCGTAGCGCGCTACGAAACTGCTGAGTTGTTTAAAAGACTTGTTTTTTAACCTGAGACCTTTATTAACCGAGTATTTTGATTGCCAAAAACTTCTTTAGACTTTCCAAAGGCTAAATGGGGATTTAGATTTCTTCATAAATATAAGATCAAGCAAACTTATCAAAAAAAAATTAAACAAAATCTTACTTGAAATGTAAAGTCATTTAGCAGGTCCTTTAAGCTGGTTTAGCTGCGCCTTCAGATCTTCAATTTGTTTTTTCATAACCTTATTACCAGCTCTTAGTTGCATATTGATCATTCTGATGTACTTGGCTTCTTTGATTGCTGGCACTTTCCAGGTGTGAAATTGTGTATTGTAATCAACCACTTCTACAGCTGCATTCTCTTCCCATAGAGTTTTAATTCTATAATAGTTTGCTTGTATGACTGCATGTCTTCTAGCAGCTTTCTTCAACTTGGCAATCTCATGCTTAGCTGATTCCAATTGGCTCTTTAGGTCTGCTATATTATCTTCTTTAGATGTAATGACTGTTTTGCCTGTGTTCTTCTTTTGCCAACGTTGTGTCCCTTCCCATGTTTCCTCTATTCTGGGCAGTGCTTCCTGTACTTGCTGGAATCTCCTTGTCACAGGTCTTCTAGGTTTAAAAACAAACTCTTCAGCTGGCTCATCAAATTTAAGCCTTTTTTAGGCCTTGGCTTTCTTGGTGCTTTCTTGTTCTGACTGTATCAACTCAATTTGAATTGGTTGAGACTGCTCAAAATCAATAGCCTGTAATAAGTCATTTAGACTTCCCTTGGACACTGGACTTTCTTCAACTACTATAGCTTTACCTTTTTCCTTATTCATCTGGCTTCTTGTTCTTATCCTTGGGACTACTTCAGATGTGCTTGTTTCAGGTACAGTCCTTTTACCCTGAGCTTTTCCCTTAGTTGCTTGCTGAGGCTGATCTTGGATGATGAGTGGCTTCACTTGTTTCCTTGTTTCTGAGTTTGGAACTCTTTTAGCTCTTGCTTCTGTTTGGAGCTCAGCTATTGTAAAATCTCGTGCAGGTTGAGGAGTGAGGCCAGTCTGGCTTTTGAAACCAGCCATAAAAATGAAGGAATTCCAATCTCTGTTTACCTTTTGAAGGCCATCTAAAACTAGTAGTTTGATCAGACCATGATGAAACAAAGAGGTTTCACAATCTTCTTTCCTCAGTTGTACCTTATCACACATCTTACTCAAACTATGGAAAAGATAAAAAGGTAAGTCTATGGAGACCTTCCCTATGAAATGCAAAAGGAGTTTAAAATGGTAAGAGTAAACCTTGTTGTACCTTCCTTCACAAGTCAGATATTTCTGTATGCAGGTGACTAAATGAGCATAATATTCTTTGACATAACTCCTGGGCACTGCCTTACTTAAATCTTCATTTACAAATTCATCCTTCAAGAACTCCTTGCAAGGATTCATGTCAAACTTAAAATTTTTAAACCATTGCTCTTGTCCTCGTGGGATCTCTGTCACAGTAGATATTACATCTGGCGAAACCTGTAATTCTATCATGGCTACTTTTGAATTCAAGCCTGTGAAGTTAAGTGCAAATTCTTTAGTTACCTGTGCGTGTCCTCCTTGTAACTTTTTGCAAAATTTCTAGCACCCGGCCTTTTTGAATGCTTTCTCCACCTCTTTATTTCTCAGCGTTATATCTAAGCCTTCAGGTTCGGTCCTTAGACATTTGTTGGATCTGTGCTCCTTTTTCTCCATTGATTCTTCCAAATCTTAGCAAACAATGACTACCAGCTCCGGTTGGAATTGTGATTTAGCTTCTGTTTGAATTCAGCCTCACTTGATTATCAGCCTAGCTTGATTATCAGCCTCGCTTGATTATCAGCCTCGCTTGACTATCTTTGTAGTTGAAATTTTAAAATTTGTCGTTTAAAATCTCTCAAGTTGTAATCTTGCAGATTTGTCATTCATGCAGGACTTACAACCATCATTAAGATTTATGCACGGTAGTCTTTCTTGGGAGTGATGATTCGTGCGTATCAACAGATCTAGTGGTGGTGATAGTGGTAATGAGTGGTGAAAGGTGATAAGAGGGGTAAATGAGCTGACATGAGAAGACACGGCCTATGACTCACCTAACGGACTTGACATTTCGGGAAAGATTCGCTGCGAAATGTACGAATCCATGATTTCGCAGCGCTGACAGTTTTAAATTTGAATGATGCGCTGTGAAACTGCCTAATCGGGATTGCGCTGCGAAACTGCCTAATTGGGATTGCGCTGCGAAAACACTTTAATGGTGTAAATGCGTTGCGAAATTGCCTAATTGGGATTGCGTTGCGAAAACATTTTAATGGTGTATATGCACTGCGAAATTACAAAAAGGTTCGGTGACTGACACAAGATAACATGTGGCTATAAAACAATGGTGGATGGAGGGGGATCAATGGAAGCTGAGAATAATTTGACTAAAAAGACCTCTTCAAAACTTCAGATTCTAAGGGAAGAAAATTAAAACAACAATAGACTAGCACTGACCTTTGTCATCAGACTAGGATGAAAAGTTACATATATCAGTTTTAGTTCTAAGTGA
The DNA here is from genome assembly GCA_000404065.3 of Pinus taeda. Classification (NCBI taxonomy): domain Eukaryota; kingdom Viridiplantae; phylum Streptophyta; class Pinopsida; order Pinales; family Pinaceae; genus Pinus; species Pinus taeda. The sequence goes on along the minus strand of APFE030677006.1, from coordinate 2,537 downwards.
TAACACCTATAATGCCATAATGTTGTATCTTCTCTTATGGAGGTTAGAGCATTAATAGAGTTAGAAATACCATTGCATAATACAACATACCAACCTTTTCTCCTTTTGCAATTAGCAGGGCTCCTTTATTGACCTTCCAGGTTTTGTCCGTAAAAGTAGTTACACAGCCTTCACCGCCTCACTGCCCTGTTGAAGTTATAATTTTGTTCATATCTAGAACATGCCTTATCTCCTTCGTCGTGTGCATAATTACTTGCAGTCAATTGTTATATTTGTTTCTTGGAGAGCGTTTCGTTCAATTATGTTAGTTTGGGAAATGAGTTGGGGTTGTGAGGAGGTTGGAGGTGTTTGGGTATGGTGCCATGGTAGCTCTTTAGGGATTTTACCTAGGCTAAGGAGGGATGAGTGCAAATTTGATTCTCTATTTTGTGCTGGTCTTTTCTTACTGGTCTTCCCTTGGGACCTTGGTACTCGAGCAGGTGGTGTTTGGTTCTGCCTCATCGTTGTTGTGTGTATGTGATTGTCTGCAAATTTCTGGAAAGTCTAGGTTCCTCCATTCTGTTGTTTTATAAAAACCTTACCCATTCCAATGATTTTACAGGGTTTAACATCACCCAAACGAACCTGTCCAAAATATCCTTGAACATAGTCATGAAAATGTTTCCTATCAAGTGTGGCATGGCATGAGGCCCCTGAATCTACCACCGAGGCATCAATAATATTCTCTAATGAAATAATCAAAGCATCTTGAAACACATTACTTGTCACATTTGCTTCATGATTGTTCTCATATTGTCCATCTCCTTTTCCCTTCCGAGATTTGCAGTCTTTCTTCAAGTGTCCTTTCTTCTTGCATTTCGAGCACACTATCCCTGATCTGGATTTAGATTTTCCTTTCCTTGACTTATTGTGATTTCTAGGGCTCCTTCCTCTTTCAATTTTTCTTCCCCTAGTCTATGCAGTCAAAGCATTACCTGATGTCTCACCCCAGCTTTTCCATCGCATTTCCTCACTAAGGATGGCACCAACAACTTCATCAAACTTTAAAGTACTAGATCCAGAGACAAAGTTATTAATAGCCATACTAAGCCATTCCAAATTTCTCACAATAAACATAGAAATAACATAGCCCTAACTTCATTATCAAAATTTACCCCTACAAAACTTAATTAACTAGTAACCATGTTAAATACATTTAAATGATCTGCAACAGATCCACCCGCTGACATCTTCATACTTAAATAGACGCTTCTTAAAAATAGCTTATTTGAGGCCATGTCGTCATTAAATCTTTTGTTGTTGTTTCCTTTGAAATGTTGAATGCCACCGACATTGCCAGACACAACCGTATTGTTCCTAGTGCCTTTCTCTCGAGAAGACCCCATTTTTCGTTTGTCATACTCATCGGCTTCTTTGATTTTCCACTCAATGGTAGATATAGATATTTTTCATACAAATAATCTTCCATTTTCATCTTCCATAGCTGGTAGTTTTAGTCGTTAAATTTATCGACCCTAAACCTACCATCTTCTGCCATTTCTCCCACTTGAACCAGGAACCCTTCTCTCTTGCGAGTTTATTAGCCAAACAGACCTTCAGCTCTAATACCAATTGTTAGAAATTAATTAATGGAGCAATGAAACACATACAATATTGTAGAAACACATATAAAGACACGCATCAAACAAGAGAGACACATATATAAGTGGTTCACCCAATTTGGTTTATGTCCACGAAGAAACAACCAGTCCTTGTTTTTATATTATCCAACAAAATGAAGAGATACAACCTACAACAGGTCTGTTGTAATTTCCTCTTCGCGCTCACACAACCTCCTCTCTCTCTCTCTCTCTCACAATCTAATTAGATCATTATATTGTTTGTCATCCATATTGATGCATTTGGAGTGGAAAAAGTGGAGGAATCGGCTCTCAGACTGTTTTTACCATCGTGACCCAGTTTGGTGAAACCGGGTTTGAAACCTTCTGGAGTTTTTTTAGGCATCAAACAACGTTTTTTAGGGGTAAAACTCTATCTCTTTAGCATCACACACTTTCGTGATATTCTACACCCATATAGCTTTCCAATGACACAATAATCGTGTCAAACGGAGTCCGTATGCAAAAATTATGTCACCCAGAAGTTAACCTTCATTTTTTCACACCTATAATTCGGGAGGATGTCGTGTAAACCCCCATTATTCACGGAAAAAGGGCTAGCCACATGTTTGTGATGTAAAAGACTCTATAAGAGTCTATTTTGTAACTCTAGTTAAGAGTTGATGTAGTCAAACTTAACCACTAGTAGGATATCAGACTATGTTATAACCGGTCCACTAGGAGGAAGAGGAATTCCATTCTTTCAAGAGCATTTTGTTCCATAGTTGAGTAAAGATATCCAAGAGAGATAGGAGGTAGAGCACACAGAGAGGATATGTGCATTGTAGCAGCCCACGGGCCACAAACATTACTTCTTTGTATCTGCAACCATATTTCCAGACAGAGAAAGAGCGAAGCGGCCTCACCTTCCAGTTGGGT
>APFE030677001.1:238722-267246 GCA_000404065.3 Pinus taeda | reverse complement strand
TTAAAATTGTGATTTAATATGGGTGTATGTAAAGTATTATAAGATAAGGAAAAAAAATCAACTTTTTTGGTGTTATAAATATGACAAATTCTTTCAACCCATGACATTGTAGGGGTTGTTCAATACTTTCTTTTGCTATGGAGCTCAATAGAATTTGTTTGTATTTTTGCAATATTGAGTTTCTTCTTTACACTAGTCAAAATAAAGAGATACTTTCAATCTTCTAGATTATGGTTGATCACCTCCTTATTCCCCCTAGAGGGAAATATGTGATTTCGTGTACTCAAAATGGTGATGACACATGTCCATTTCAAATAGAATTAAAATATTATTTAAATAAAAAACAATGTCGTACTATAATAATAAAAAACAAAAATGAATAAACATGTCTGGTGTGTAGGAGATGTGGTAAAAATATTCCTCTCTCACTCTCAACAATAAATAAAATATTTCGATATCCATATGAAGTATTTATATTAATTATAAACAGATAAAGTAATGAAAGTACAAAAATCGTATCTATATACAATCCATTTGTATAATTCTTATACCTTTTACAAATATTTCAAAACACTTAAATAAATTGTTTGAATATCTATACCAACTATTTTATTTCACAATTAGTTTCATATATATGTATATATAGAGAGAGTAAGAATGAAAAATTATGTTAATGTTGATCATAATAAAATTATATTTCAATTCCAAGAAAAGGTAATTCAAAATAAAAAAATTCAGTTAGTTGGCAATAAAATAAGAGAAAAATAATAAGAGGGAGACATAAATTCAATGTGAGTCATACATAAAATATTTCAATGTCCATTTTAAATAAACTCTCTCTCAATTGAAAAAATAAACTTGTGTTAAAAAAAATTCAAGTAGTTTCACTATTCTACATTTTCGTCCCTTTTCAAAATGTAGTTTCCAGGCATTGATTAATCCATATATATATATATATATATATATATATATATAGAGAGAGAGAGAGAAGAGAGAGAGAGAGAGAGAGAGATTTTAACCACAAAACTATGAGGTTATAAGGGAACCACCTTGTTTCAAGTTTTTCACTCTAAAAGAAGTTTGCATAATCCCTCTTGGCACTTGCTAGATCCTTTGTTAAGATGGACCTATAATGGTAGTATCTAAGTTTATTTTATCCTCTAATTATTTGGAGCACCACAATTTCTCCCTAAATTTGGATTCTCAAGTTATAATGTGTTACAAATTAGTAGGAACCATTTTGGATTCATGCAATTGTAGATATTAGTTATTTACACTATACAATCTAACAATAATAGGGGTATTCAAAGGTATTGAATCTATTTTTGCATTCAAAACAAAATAATGTTAATAAAAGACAAGAGAAAATTTAAATTGAATTTTTTCAACTTAGTGGAAACAAGAGTTAACTGAAAATTAAACTCACAATCTAAACACAAGATCTACATGGAACACCTATTCAGAAAAACACGAGGAAAGGATTTAGTAAGATTTCTATTACAACAATGAAAAACATATTGCGTTTCACTTGCTTCATATTTCTTTCTCACCTATGTTATTTTTTACTCACACCCTTATAACAAAAAAAAATAAAAAATAAAAAAATAAATTCATTACAATACCCTTGCCTCAATACCATGAGACAACACCATGCTTGCTAACAACATTCACTTTGATTTGGTCTCACCCCTAACAATCACTCACATGAGACAAAATATAAGCTTGAGTGAATGTTTTTGACATTGTTTTCTCTACTTTCTACTAACCCTTTCCCAAGATGCATTTTTATCATGTTTGCATTACTCCAGCCATGGTTCTACAAAGTTCTTGTTTATCCCTCGTCAAAGTCTTCTTTAACATATGAGCTCGATTTTATGTAGCTTTTATTTCCTCCAATTGTAGTAGCCCATCATTTAACACTTCATGAATCCACATCAATGTGCTTTCCCTTAGAATGATATGTTGAGTTTTTTGCTAAATGAATATCACTCTAACTATCACAATTCAACACATATTTAGCTTGTTTTATTCCCAAACCTCCTAAAAATTGTTGCATCCATAACATCTCTTTGCAACCTTTTGTGGTAGTTATTTATTTTTCCTCTGTTATGGAGAGGGCTACTACTTTCTACAATATAGACATCCAAGATATTGTTGCACCTGCAAAATTATATAAATAAGTAGTGGTGAACTTTCTAGTATCCACATCTCCAACCATGTTTTCATCTGTGTAACCTTTAAGAACAACATTGTTATTACCAAAACATAAACAATAATTACTAGTACCCTTAAGATACCTCAAAATCCACTTTGCTGCTTGTCAATGTTGTTTCTTGGATTTGCAAGGAACTTGCTAACTACTCCCAATGAATGTGTGATATTTGGACGGGTACATACCATGGCATATGTCAAGATACCAACCATTGAAGCATAAGGTATTTTACTCATTTCCTCCTTCTTGCCATCATAAGGGCATGAATCAACACTAAGTTTGTAGTGTGATGTTAGGGTTGTACAAACTAGATTGGAATCTTTCACATTGAACCTGTCTAAGACCTTTTTCAATATAGTTTTCTTATGAAATACACAACTTTCTATTCTTTCTGCCATGTATAATACTCATTCACAATATTTTTTGTGCTAGACCTAAATCATTCATTACAAATTAACTTCCCGAATATTTCTTCAACCTATTAATCATGTTCTTATCATGTCCAATTAGCATATCATCCACATAACACAGTAGTATAATATATCATTCTTGGTCATACCTCTCAATGTGGACACAATGATCAACCTCTAGTATTTTGAAACCATGCTCCAACTTAAATGAATCAAATTTCTTGTACCATTGATGCAGTGTCTGTTTCATCTCATAAAGGCTCTTCTTCAACCTTTATACAAGGTTATGTTTACCTTTTACCTTGAATCCTTCGGGTTGTTCCATTTAAATTTCCACCAATTCTCCATGAAGGAAAGCTATCTTCATATATAATAGTTCACATTCCAAGTCTAAAGCAGAAACAAGACCAAGGATAACTCTTATTAGTGACATTTAAGAATCAATGATTTCTTTTTTTTGTAAAGTCAATATGTTCCCTTTACGAAAATGTTTTCACCACCAACCTTAGTTTATATCTTTCCTTCTCCTTACCCTCATGTTTAATCTGTATACCAATTTTTTTTAGGGAATTTCTTCCTTTTGGAGGCTTCACTAGCTCTTAAGTTTTATTTTCCAACATAGAGTCCATTTCTTCTTCACAAGCTTCCTAAAAGCAATGAGGTTCACCTTCGTTGGTTAGAAAAATATAATTTGAGGGTGGATACCTTTACAAGGATTTATGAGCCCTAATAGATCTGCGAACCAACTGTGGTGGTGTGTTTTGCACTTGAATCTCTTGTAATGACTGTGACAAGTTTTCTTCTTGTTGTTTACCATCATTTCCCACTTGATGTCCAACTTGTTCTTGACTTTTTTTCTCAAATTCTTCCAATGGTGGGTATTTTCTTGTTGTTCTATAAACTTGTCAACAATTTTCTTGACCTCAATTTCACCTACAGGCCTTTTATACATCTCAAATTCATTAAATATTACATCCCTACTTCTAACAATTTTGTGACTAACTAGATCCGATAGATGGTAACCAAACTCACCATCCACATATCCCAAAAAACGCATTTCACTGATTTATCATTTGATTTGGTTTTGTTCCCTTTGCGAATTTGCATAACTACTTCACATCCAAAAAAAAATTAGGTGAGAATAATTTACCATTTTACCAGTCCAAACTTCCTCAGGAATACCACCATCTAGGAATGTCAAAGGTGAGCAGTTGATGAGATAAAAGGTTGTCCTCACTACTTCTACCCAAAAATTCTTTTCCAATTCTACATTTGACGACATACTCTACATTTTCTTCATAATAATGTGATTCGTCCTTTCTACAGTACATTATATTAGGGAGTACCAGGCATAGTTTTCTCATGTTTAATGCCAAACTTATTACAATAGTTATTGAATGAATTGGAGAAATACTCTCCATCATTATCTTTCCTCAAACACTTGAGTAGTTCATTAGTCACCCTTTCAACAATAACATGAAATTTCTAAAATATCTCAAACACCTCACCTTTACTTTTCATATGGTAGGCCCAAACCTTCTTGGATGTATCATCTATGAATGTAACAAAATATGAGGCTCCTCCTAAAGATTTAACATCCAACAACCCAAAAATATTAGTATATTAATTATTATAAGTTTGTTTTTGTTTCATGACCACCTCTCATAAAATAAACTCTTTGTTTCCTATCATAAATATAATTCTTACAAAGAGCAAGTTCATAGGATTTCAAACTTGGAAGTAGAACTTTACCAAAAAGGAACTTTTAGGTCCTTTTCACTCATGTGGCCCAAACACTTATGCCATAACTTCATTGAGTTTCCTTATTTTGCAATAGTAGCAACATCCGATATGTATGTTGTTTCCCTCATTGTATACAAGGTTCTTGTTTTAAATCATTTAGCCAACACCAATGACCCTTTTGTGATTTTCTGGCCACCTTTCACAAAGGTTTTGGAGCAGCTTTCATCATCTAGCTATCCCATAGAGATCAAGCTCATACACATCTATAGGACATTCATAACCTATTTTAGTAAGATACCTTGTCCATCCTTTGTGTTGATTCAAACATATCTCACTCCAACAATATTACAAAAATAATTATTTCCTAAATGTACTCTACCATGATCAACTTAGTCACATGTAACAAAATTATTTTTGCATGGGGTCACATGGTGACATGCCCCAGAGTCAAGTACCGAAGAAATGTTATTGCTGAAGTATATAAACGTGCTTCTTCTACTAAAATAGTAAATAAGATATCACTTTTAGAAGCTACAACAATGGTCTCCCCTTCATTTGTGCTGCTTGATTTTTATTTGTGTTGATTTATTTTTGTTCCTTTTTCTCTTTATGTTCCTTCTTCCAAAACCGACAATCTTTTTTCTTGTGTCTTGCTCTTCCACAATGAAAATAGGTAAGTCTTTGCGTTCTTGATTTCGATCTACCTCTTGATTTTGAAGGCCCTTATATGTTGCATTCAATTTTCCTTCTAGGATCAACTAAGGCTAGAGCTCCTCCTCCTTAGTTTTCCTCAATTAATTTTTGTCATAGCTCCTCATTCATTAAATTGTTGCTAACATCATCAAAATTTAGGGTCCTAACATGTGCTGAAATGTTCATAACGACTATAAGATTCTCCTAGTTGTCTGACATTGAACACATAAATAAGATAGATTTTATTTCATTGTCTAGAATAATTTTGACAAAGGCAAGATGACTGGTAATTATATTCAATTTGTTCAAATGCTTTGCAACTGAATCACCCTCCTTCATTTTCAGGTTATAAAACTTCTTCATCAAGAAGACTTTATTTGAAGCCATATTATTTTCATATAAATCATGCAACTTCTTCCATAGCTCTTTTAGTGTCTTCTTACCCACTACATTAAATTAGATACTCTTTGTTAGGCACTGCCAAATTGTACAAATGGTCTTATTGTCCAAAGACATCCAAACTTCATCTCTCGTTGTTAAGAATTTCTTTGTCACTCCTTCAATTAGAAAATATTGATCCTTCATAATCGAAATCCTTCTATCATAATCAAAAGGGAAAAAATTGCCCCATTCAAATTTTCCATATCACTTATTATATCACTCTCCATAGTGCCTAGCTTACACAACATGTAACTCTGATACCACTTATTAATAAAAGACAACAACAAAAAAATTAAACTTAAAATTAAAACTTTCAACTTAGTAGAAACAAAATTTAATTACAAAATTTAACTCAAACTTTGGAGACAAAATATAAGTGGAAAATCTAATTCAAGAAAAACCACAAAAAAAAAATCTAATAGATTTCTATTACAACAATGAAAACATATTACATCTCACTTATTTCATATTTATTTTTCATCCACACTTTCTTTTTATTCATACCCTTTAAAAAAAATTATAATACCATAAACTTAATACTATAAAACAATATCATAGGCGCCAACAATTTTAACTTTAATTTCTTATACTTAACATAATCATCAATACAAATTACAATTATGACAAAGGTAAAAATCAAATTCATATAACATTTAGCCTTAATTTCGAATCAAAAACACTTTTATATTTATATTATTTTAAATAAATTATGTGCAATATTTAATCATTATCATAATCAATTATAAGGGAAAGTTACAATAATATATGGATCATAATTTATGATATGAAGACGTAATAAAACAAGATGCAATGATCTCAAAAAAACACATATGATTTGTTTCGTAAAATGTAATTAACACTTCATTACCTCATGTTTGTTTTCCCCGATGTGCACTTTCCATTAAAAAATGTTAACCATATGTTTACATTGCATTCTATGTTCATATTTTGTATATACACAAGTATATATTAAGATCAACAATCCTAATCTATATTTAAATTACTTTAATCAAGAATGTAAATTATATATTATACATTTTTTCATTTGTAATATATCATTTTGTTGTGTTTTTAAGTATATATTAAGATCAACAATCCTAATCTATATTTAAATTACTTTAATCAAGAATGTAAATTATATATTATACATTTTTTCATTTGTAATATATCATTTTGTTGTGTTTTTAAGTATATATTAAGATCAACAATCCTAATCTATATTTAAATTACTTTAATCAAGAATGTAAATTATATATTATGCATTTCTTCATGTGTAATATATCATTTTGTTGTGTAATGGGTATTCATTTTCTTTGGAAGTGAGATAATTTTGTAGTAATGTAAACTTTTTTCGAATAAAATTTTTAATAAGAATTTAATAACAAATTTCATACAAGGTTAGAGTTTCAGAATTATTCAAGTTTCATGTATATTGAAATAATATTAGGAGAGTTTTAGCCATAAATAGTTTAGAATTAGATCAAAGTTAAAGTTTAATATCAGCTCTAATTTCTTGTATTATTGGATTTTAATAATAGAAAAAAAAGTTTGTTGTAAGATTAGATAACTGTTTCTTTATTATTTAAACTTTATAAATTTATTTTTTAGTAATGTATTTATGCACTCTATATTCCCTTCATCATGTAAAGTATGGATGACATGGATTATGTCGATTTGACCTTTTAAATGTTTTGCATATTTGTTTTTTTCCCTTTCTGTATTTCATTGTATATATTAATCCATTTTTTTGTTTTTTATTATATATATATATATATATATATATATATATATATATATATATATATATATATTAATTTTCTTGAATTTATAAACAATGTTATTAAAACATAATAATAATTATTTAATGAAAATAAAATTTTAACAAAAATACAATTTATGGATATATATTTTGTGTCGCATATGTTTGTGGAAAAATACTTAGTGAGTAAGATTGATTTCACCAAGAAAGAAAGAAAAGAAAATGAACTATATTTCTCAAATTCACAAGCTATAATATTGAGTATGTGAAATAATTTAGAGAACAATACCTAAAATTTTATAGTGAATGCCCTAGATCCTTGTGAGAAATCCAAATTTCGAGCTTCCAACATAATATGCTTCTCTAATTCTACACAGATGTCAAGTAACAAGACCTTCTCAAACAATCAAGTAAATAATAAATAACATAAACTTAAAATACACTAATTTAAACTAATGTTAGGTAAATTAGTTTCATCCATAATGCATCAATTTAGATATGAATTAATAACATATAAACACACATTGAACTATTTGGGGGGAAGAGGGAAGGGGGAGGGGATGAATATATCTATATTTATAATTCAAATATAACAATAATGGCACCTTTATTGCCCTATTTTGGGTTCCTCTATCCTAAACTATTTATCTATATAAACTCCACCAAATGGTCACTTACTCCAAAAGGGAAACTTAATTGAGATTTACACCCTACACAAGATTGAAAAGGAACTGTAGAACCAAAGGGTTTTGATAATTAAGAGAACATAAAATCCTAGGATAGTAAATCTCCATAAATGTTTCCAACATAGAATCCATATTTATATGATTACAAAGTAGTTTTCATCATTAGGGTTTGAGATCCAAGGTATCCAAGTGTATGACCTCCATGATCCCTAATGAGAATTGTACATTTGTGCAATTTTTTATTTTTTATTCCTTTTTGAGGTGTTTGTGGGTTGCTAAAGGAAAACCTGTGAGTTTCTTATGGGTCACATAAATAAAACTCCCAGGCATCAACTAGTAGGCTCAAAAAATTGTCAAAGGAGTTGTAACTCATGCAAAAAATATATGAAGTGGCGTGTCTAAGCATAAGTGATCAAAATCGACCAAATATAGTTACAATAAATGATCCATAATGTGTGGGGTCAAAAGGCGAGTTGATGGTCAAAATACATTATAAGGCATACACGAATTAGATAAGTGAAACCTAGGTTGAGTCTCTTACCTCAAATAAAAAACCTAAGGTCCTTAAGCCAAATCCACCATATGTATTAATGTTAATAACTGATCTTAAGTTGAAGACAGTATAATTTTTTCAATCATGTGTCAATAATGTATATTATTTCCATGTGCAAGGTAACCCACCGGTAATGATGATAGGCACCAAGGTACTTCAGTAAATTCTAAAAAAATCAAATACATGTGCTATATCCAAACACTTATGTAATCATTTGTACAAGGATCATTGAAGTATACCCATAGTCAAGTTGAGAGAACTTTCCAATGACGAATACAATCCCCAAGGTATTGTGAACTATATAAATCTCACTCTAGGGGAAAATAAATCAAAGTAAATATGATGATATCATTTTTACAGAAGGAATTGGGGCAGCCGTCATCAACCATCACAAGAAAGCATCAAGAACATGATTATATTTGATGTTTTGGAAAATAACTAGAAAACATTATACCATCAAGTACAACTTTGGAATGCATCAATTGAGAATGGCACATGAGAAATACCCTATCAGTAAGAACCAATGATGAAAATCATTGTCTAAGGAGAGGCATTCCACCAAAAGGGTAAATGGAATCAAAGTTAAAACACAAATCCACGGTGTGAATAAATTTCTTATCATTGAACACACGAGAGCCAACTCAAACAACAACCAATGAAGAATGGAATCTATTTAGTACAAGAGAAACTACTAATGTTGAAAGTAAGTTCTAAAGTGATCATGATTTTAAGTCTATCTCCCAGAGTAATGTGTCATAGTCAATAGGAGATCCTTCCACATCAACACAAGAAAACAACATTAGTTATGATGATGAACTAAAAACAACTTGATATAGAAAGGATGAGACTGGAAAACAAGATATTTGAAGAATGACAAACATAATTCATAATCTTCCCTTAAACATAAGCACAATGCAATGTTGGCTTAGATAACAACTAACAATATAAGAGATCAATGTTATAAACAATCAACATAGGAGGGATTTGTGTATTATCCACAAATATTTTAAGAATAACAAATTAGTGGGTTTAAAACTTAGAATCATGGTACAATTCCTAAGTCAATATTTAAACTCGACTATAGAGAATCGATTCAAAACAAGTGCTTTGTTCAAGGGTGACATTAATTCACTGCTACAAGATACATACATGAATTTAGATATAGTTATTCTCCTCCACCCCCGTCTTTCTATAATTTTTTTTTATCTTTATCATATTATAATAACCTAAGAAGAATAGAGGAATGCCATCATGCAATGAGGGAGATGAGCGTTGTGAAGGATGGAACAATATGTAGAAGAAAATAAAAAAAAGGTGTTATGCAAGATATGGACACTCATGACCATGTCTCCTCCAAGGAAAGAGTTCGAAATGTTATACATCTAATGCAAAGGGTGAGTAGAAAAAGTGAATGCAGTGGCAATAACCAAGATACAATGGATCATTAAACATGGGTGTATAAGAAACAATTAGAAATGAAAATGTAACTCGAACAAAAGTATGTGATCCCATTAGGAAATTAACCATAAAATAATTAGAAGGAATTATTATATTTCAAACATAGAGTCTTGGCGGGGCTAATGGATCTATAGGTCCCATGAGAAACAACATAAGAACCAAAAGGCAAGTGGGGTACTAAATAGGGATGCCCATGACAAGTAAGCTCTATCACCCAAGCTACAAAAAATAAAGGATACAATTGGTTTAAATGTTGCAACTTGGTGGGTTATATCCTAAGGCATAATTACTAGAAACTAAGGCTAGTGAAGAAAAATGCAAGGCAAAATACCCATCCAGAAATCAAAATTGAAAATCATTTACCTCAAGATCCAAAAATGATGACATTAAAAAATGACAAATAAATGTCACTTAATTTCTTCCTTAGTCATGTAGGTTATAAAGAAACAACTTTATCAAGATTAAAACACTCAATAAACTAAAATGTACAAGAAACATGGTGAAAAAGGGTGTTTCACAATGCAAGATGTGGTCAAGATGTGGTCAAGTTTGATTTCTTCTTGAAAAATATAATTTTTACCATTTCATTTTTTTAATTATCATATTTAGTCGAAAAAATATTCACCCCATACTTTACAATACAGATTCCAAGAGTGCAGTGTTACTAATTTTGATTCCATGCAAACTAAGTACCTCATATGCCCATGCTCTTTCTATTTCATGCTTTTCTTTTCATTTTATTTTATTTTATTTTATCTATGAAATTATTTTAAATTTTGGCTATGCATGCTTGTAGGTATTCTTCTACCAAGTCACTAGGAGAAGGCTCTACCCATGACTTCTCTCAAGGAAAATCACAAGTGTTAGTTTTTGTAACGTCAAATATGTTCTAGTCATGAAACTTGGTGGACAGGATAGAATACATGAGATATCCAAAACCCATAAACCGTTTCTAGAAATTCAACCTAGAGATGGATTAATTAGATTATTAACCTATTTTTTAATGTTTCCTAAGTCTAAACTTAGGAAAACAAGTTAATTAATAAAAATTAATTTAGTCAAAGTGAGAATTCTCTAGAAACTCACACAGATCAACTCCGTGATGATCCTAGCCATTGATTAATTTTTAATCTTGGTCGTTGGTGCTCCAATAGAGGATTATAAGATGAAGTCAATCTGTTATTCTAGTGGTACTTGGAGAATACACTTGTGAGAATGACAGAGAGTTCGATTTCATCAAAGGGTTCAATTTTCAGAGAGCCAACAGTGCCGAAAGAATTCGAGCTTCAGTAGGGAAGCAAAGGTAGTGAGGGGCAGGGACAATGAGGTTGGAGGAAGTTTTCCAGATCCAACGAGTGCATCACAAAGAGGTAGAGATAACCACAGTGAGCCTAATGTAGGCGCTGCTTAGAAGCCTCTAGAGGAAGTTCGATTTGCAGATTTCGGAAGTCGTTTTAGAGTTTCAGTGGCAGAAGAATTTTGTAAAGGCTTGGAGAAACATTTCCAGAGTCAGTGTTAAGAAAAAGAGGTAGCTTAATGTGAGATCTAGTCCATATGGATTTGTGCTTGCATAAAGCCCACGTAGAGGGTGAGAGGGGGAAATTCGTAGAGGGGTTTCAAAGGCCAGTCGTCAATGTCAAATTGCTTGTGGGGTGACGAAAATTTCTCACTAGATTTTTGCCATTATTTTTCTATGTAGGATTACAGATTTTGGCATCCAGATTATTGTACTCAAAATTTCTCACTGCTGCACTGGTTTTCCCAAGTTGGGTTTTTGAAGGGACATTTTTCCAAAAATAATGGTGTAAATTTCATGTGTGTGTGTGTGTGTTATATTTTCTTAGATTCTAGTTCTATTTCTATTCCACAGTATTTATTTGTGAAAATCACAGTGTGAATTATTTGGTATTATCATAGCAAAACACAAATAAATTGTTAAATAAATTAACAATTAGAAAAATAAATTTCAGTTGTTGTGATAGATGAAATTTTCACATGGTATCAAAGCATGAGTGATCAGTCGATAAGCTCAGAAGTAGAAGTGATAATTTTGTTGTTAAGAGGGAAAAGTAGGCTAAAATTCTCAGAGGTTGCAAAAAGCCTTGACAGACAGGCGAATTGTTTGGGTAGAAGTTCGATCTTCAGTGACAAGGTTACAAAAAAGTTGATTTTCTGAGAAGAGTGATTCCAGTAGTCAGAGGGAGCATCAACAACTTAGACTTTTTGCTAAAAAAATCTGGTTGGACGTAGAGGGTTTTGGAGCAGCATAATTAACATTGGGTGGAAGAGAAATTATACATATAGAGGAATATTTTTCTCAGAGGGCTTCTAGCCAAGAAATTTGATTTTCCCATATGAAAATTAGTAGTAGCAGCTAACAAAACTACGTGTTCCAGGAGGGAGTGTGAGTAGCAAAGCAACAACTAGGCAGAGTAAGGGGGAGTTTCTAGATCATATTAGAGATAACCATAGTTGGGGTCAAGGACCAAGACAGATTGGAGGGTGCCTCCAACTATGTCATCTAGAAGGCTAGGATATCCTTCCTTCTGGATGAATATGGCTTGAAATCCTACATGGACAATGTGGTGGGAGTTCCCCAGGATGCATATCAATAAAAGGAGTATAGAAAAGAAATGGTGAAGGTGAAGAAGATGATTTTGGATGGCTTTTGAGATCATATAATCTAACATATTTTTGGAAAGAATACTGCAAGGGAAATGTGGGTAGCTCTCTCCACACTATATCAATATTCTTCTGAGTAGTGAAAGATGTTTCTCCAGGAGAATCTAGGAACTATCAAGATGTAGAAAGGTGAAGGCATAGATCCCTTCCTCACTCGGATTCAAGAGCTATGATATTAGTTATCAGTCATTAGTGAGGCGCCCCAATCAATAGAGCTTGTAAAATTGACACTAAATAATGTCTCATAGGATTGACAAGTGTTTTTCCAAAGCATATTGGGTAGAGACACTTTGCCTAGATGGGACAGGATGTGGGTCGATCTGCAACAACCGGAGTTGAGGAAAGCTCTAGTAAAGAGCATCGTCAATGGTAGTAGCAGTAAGTTTGTGAAGAGTGAGAAGGAAGAGGAGAATGTAGCCCTAGCATCTAAAGGTTCTAGTCAAGGGCAAGGGGAGCAGAAGAAAAAGAAGAAGGACATGTCAAAGGTAAAGTGCTTCAGATGTGGTGATCTTGGTCACTATAGTACGCAATGTCCTCTTGAAAAGAAGGACAAGCAGGAGAAGTAGGACTAGATGATAACTTTTGTCGAGATAAATAATTTTTCCTTTGGGTTGGAGGAAGAATTCACTATGATGGCATTCATACCTCCAGGAGAGACATGGGGTGACATGTAGTTGTAGTCTAGAACTACAAATATTGGGAAGGATCCTTGAGGTGTCTCCTCATGGATTAATACCTAGCTACGAGGGCCCATAATATTCAGTAGTGGGATGAATCAATGGCAGCTGATGCAATCAGTACTAGAGTGACAGTTGTAGACTAGTAGCAGTCAGACGCTAGGGAGTGCAGTACAGAGTAGACAGTAGTGTAGAGTGGCACAGTGAAAAGTCAACAACAGTGAATATTCTTTAGTGACAATGTAATACCTAGTAACAATTAACACTTGGTAGACATATGCATCATACTAAAATCAATTGGTTCAGTATTTTAGATCCTTCTTAGTTTTAGTTGTTGTAATTACAACAACAACATATGAGAGGGAGTTGCAGTGTTGGTAGAAATACAGTAGGGTCAATAGCAACATGGATGTAGCATCAAAGTTGCACAGTGGTTGGTGGATAGTATGGCCTAACATCAACATCGTAACAAAAGATGATACAGAGACAAAGTGTTGTAGCAAGGTGTGCAACACTAGAATACAATCCTCGCTAAGAAGGAGTGTTAATTTTTGTAGCATCAGATGTGTTCTAGTCATGAAACTTGGTGGAGAGGATATAATACATGAGATCTCCAAAACCTAGAAATTGTTTCTGCAAATTCCATCTGGAGATGGATTAATTATATTATTAACCTATTTTTTAATGTTTCCTAAGTCTAAACATAGGAAAACTATTTAATTAATCAAAATTAATTAAGTCAAGGTGATAATTCTCTAGGAACTCACAAGGATCAACTCTGATATTATCTTGGACCTTGATTAATATTAAATGTTGGTTGTTGATGCTCCAACATAGGATTATAATAAGAAGTTGATGGGAACTTGGATAGTACACTTGTGAGAACCACAAAGTGTTCAATTTATTCAAAGTGTTTTATTTTCAATGAGCCAACAATGCTGGAAGAATTCGAGCTTCAGTAGGGAACTAGAGACAATGAGGGGAAGGGATAGTGAGGTTGGAGGAAGCTTTCCAAATCCAGCGAGTGCATTGCAGAGACACAGAGATAACCACAGTAAGGTTGACACAAGGGCTGCGCTGAAGCCTCTAGAGGCAATTCAATTTGCATATTCGGGGATTCATTTTAGAGTTTTAATGGCGAAATAATTTCGCAGAGGTTGGGAGAAACATTTCGAGAGTTAGTGACAAGCAGAAGAGATAGCTCAGTGTGAGATCTAGGTCATATGTATTTTTGCATGTCCAGAGCCCGCGAAGGGGGTGATGTAGGGTAATTCATAGAGGGGTTTTAGAGGCCAGTATTCAGTGCCAGATTGCTTGTGGGGTGAGGAAAATTTCTCACTTGATTTTTTCCAGTATTTTTCTCTGTAGGATTGCCAAATTTTGGTATCCATATTATTGTACTCATAATTTCTCACTATTGCATAATAATAAAAACCTCAGCCGCTACACCAGTTTTCCCAATTTGGGTTTTTTTGGGGACATTTGTTCAAAAATAACTGTGTAAATTTCATGTGTGTGTGGCTATATTTTGTCAGATTCCAGCGCTATTTTTCTTCCACAATATTTATTTGTGAAAATCACAGTGTGAATTATTTGGTATTTGTCATAGCAGACTACAAATAAATTGTTAATTAAATGAACAATTAGAAAAATAATTTCTAGTTGTTATGATAGATGAAATTTTCACAACAAGAACATGCACTTGTTGACAAATAAAGTCATGAGAACCACCTAAGAATGAAAAAATGAAAAAAAATTGAATTGTCAATCACTCTCAATTTTTTTGCTAGCCTCACAATGATCATCAAGACGATGGATTGGAAAGAACATGAACATGAGGAGGATAAAATAGTTTTCGATGCTCTTTGTGGCTATTAACTTTTTAAATTCTTTGCATGTCTAAACATGCAAGGCTAGAAGCAATTATACCATAGATTAGTGGGAAACTAGGATACTAATTGAGATGTTTTTCAACTTGATGATTATATCTTGGGGATAATGGTATTATTCCAAGGGTTCCTAATGATATTGAAAGGAAGTGATAAAGGGGGAGGGGGGGCGTAGTGGAACTCTCACACGTTACATCAACATATACTTTGTAGTAGGTATGTAAAAGTGACTAATTAGGTCCCCATATCTATCATCCAAATCTTTCACCTCAAGACTATTAAGTTTATCATCACACAAATATTAAAGGTTATAACACTACACTTGGCTTATCATGCATTGGTGTACTATGGCATACAACCTTTAAGGCCCTTATAAAATAGGATTTAATTGGTCCATGATTCTTCTTTTCAATATAATCACCTATTTTATAGCTTGTAGGTTATGGAGATAGAAGAACTTTGGTTATGGGATTATTCTATGCTCATTATTCTTGGAGAGAATCTCTGCTATGCACACACACACATATATATACCACTTACACTAAGGGGAGCCCAGGTCACCCATTCCTTTTCAAATAATTTATTTAACTGAAAGTTTGAGAATGTAGTGCATCAAGGACCAATCCTATGTAGGAATTGATTTCCAGTAGGATCCTAAGCTAACACTACTTCATACCCCATTGATAGGAATATATCTTATATATTATAAATATATTATAAATATAATATACCATATATATATATATTATATATAATATATTAAAATATAATATATTATAATATATATATATATATAGATATATAATATATATATATATACATATAATATACATATATATATATATAATTTCAAGCATGTCTAAGGTTTTTTCTGTTTCAAATTATTTATTTTCTTTGAGAGGTATATAATTTTTCAATCCTTACAATGATCAATTACAATGAAAATTTCAATCCTTGAAGCTCAACATGCACTACAATACTGATCCCATGCTCTGCCTTCTCTAACCAACACTTAGCCAAAATAGGCCTCCGACTTCCTCCTGTTACCACGCACAGTTCCTTATTTAAGGTTTTTTCTGTTTCAAATTATTTATTTTCTTTGAGAGGTATATAATTTTTCAATCCTTACAATGATCAATTACAATGACAATTTCAATCCTTGAAGCTCAACATGCACTACAATACTGATCTCATGCTCTGCCTTCTCTAACCAACACTTAGCCAAAATAGGCCTCCGACTTCGTCCTATTTCCACGCACAGTTCCTTCCCCTAAAAAATAGGAAGCTCCTATTTCCTTGCGCAATTCTCGAGGAAATTACCTCACCTGCATGACCAAAACTCTATACACTCACTAGTATACAATAATGCTTACATTAATTGCTTTTTCCTCTACTCAACTAGGAAATTCGAATTGCATGCATGACTAGGGGTATGTTTAATAAATTGACTAGTTAACTCAGAAATCAGTGAGTTAACAACATTTACGACCACTCAAATGAACTCCTATTGGCTCTATTCATCACTAGAGCTCAGATAACTAAGTTTCACTAACTATAACTCCACTGGATTACTAGATATTAGAAATCAACTCATGCACAACTCTACTTCTTTCCCACAAACTCAAATTGACGGACTTAACCAAGTGACTTGGCCATGTCACTCCTACTAACTACAACTCAAGTCATCCTATTGATGTGGAAATTCAAATTTCTCCAATTGACCAAGGCATAAGTCAAATGAAGCCTTTTCTTGCTACAGTTTAACACTCTCTCTTAGCAAGAAAATGGTTTTGAACAACCCCAATCATTCTCCTCTATGGGAATGTATTATAACATAGCTAACACTCCCTCACATTATTGTTGTTGCTACTGCAACAACTGCAACTTAGAAGCATCAAAAATACTGAATCAACTATGTCTATGTGCTATGATTGTCTCTAAAGATATGACAACATCAACTAACATTGATCCGTCTACTACTGATTATTGTGGGCCCCTATAGAAAGGGTAATGATCCATGAGAAGAGTACACTACACTTGTTACTACTCTCCTATGGACCTTGCCCAAATATTTTCGACTCTGGGACTAAGGCTCTACATCGCCCCACCTCACTCTTAGAGGTATGGATGCATACATGGTGAAATCGACCTCTAGATTGTAGAGATTTCTAACTTGAACACCAATTTGTTTTACTTTACCAGTAGAAACATGATTTAGATAAGCTTTCCCATTATTGAACACCACATCATATCCTTTGTCCTCAAGTACATCTACAAAAGCTGGATTTTTCTTTAGGCCAGGCATATATATTACATCCTTTAGGTGAAGATGGGAGCGTGACTCCCTCTTAAAGGTGACAGTCCCAATCCCATTGGTACTATACCTTACATCATCTCCAAGTTCTGTGTGTAATTGTAGGTCCTTCTCCTCTAAGATTTTGAAGAAATCCTTATTTCGTGTCATATGATATGAAGCACCAGAGTCTAGGTACCACTCACTCCCTCTTACTATGCTTTCCATGCAAACAATGAGGGTGAAATACAACTCAAATTGTAAGGTGAGAGCATCTCCTCTTACTGTTGTTGTAGTCTCCTTATTGTATTTCCTATGTGGACATTTGGTTGCATAGTGTCTATATTCATGGCAATGAAGGCATTTAATTTTACTAGGGTTTTTCTTCTTTCCATGGTTCTAGCTGGATTATGCCTTGCCTTTGATATTATTTCCTTTTCCAACTAAAGCACATTCTTCTTCCTCATCGGATCTAGATGAGAATCCATATCCAGTGTTTCTTCTAATCTCCTCTTGCACCAAGTCAGAGAAAAGTGTCTCCCAATTTGGGATCTTATCTCTTCCATTAACTAAATCTTGATAGCTATGCCAAGACTTTGGTAGACCAAGGAGTGCTAAGATCAAAAGTCCATATGATTGCATATTTTCTCCAACTCCTCCAAGCTAATCTCTAACTTGAGTGAATCCTTATAGGTATTGAACAAATTTTTCATATTTTTTCCATTCGAATTTTCCTAAGCTTGTTTCTCAAGGTGAATTTCATGGCACTGCTACTACTTTGGAATAGATTTGTGAGGGTTTTCTACATTGAAAATGGAGTCTCTTTTCCATGCAAATTTCAAACCACGTGATCTCTAACTCCCTCAAGAATAATCCTCATTGAGTTTTTTGTGTCTTTCTTCCACTAAGCCAATTGTTGTGCATCTAATGCTACTAGTTTAGGAATATCATTTTTTGTGTATTCCAATACTCTATTATCATCTAGCACAACCATTAGGGGAATTTTGAGGTCTAAAATGGGCCTTCTAAGAAAATGTACAACCAAAACAAACTTTATAAGAACCAATAGGATTCATGATGATGATGTCAACCATGGGGGTTGGTTCACCATTTTTGGAGTAAAAGCGTAAAAATATTAAAAAATAATAAAATAATAAAACTACTTTTTCAACTTGTCTCCCTAAGGGTTTACTTAAATTTCGAGTGGGAGTACTTGTTGGATGAAAAAATTACTTCCTCATCCAAGGAATACACATGTTGAATACTTTTGGTGGATCCTTCTACATGAAAAAACGTGATTGCAATCACGTTTTTCATGTATTTCTCATTTTTCGTGTAGCAGGGTCAATGATCATTTACAATGACAACTTCAATCCTTGAAGCTCAACCTGTACTACAATATAAATGTCCTCCTCTATCTTTTCTAACAAAAACTTAGCCAAAATAGGCCTTCATCTTCCTCCTGTTTCTTTGCACTATTCCTTCCCATAAAAAATAGGAATCTCTTGTTTCCTTGCACTATTCCCGAGAAAATTAGCTCACCTGCATGACACAAACTCTGTACACTCACTTGTATACATCATGATTACATTGATGCCTTTTTCCTCCACTCAGCTAGGCAATTTGAATTTCATGCATGACTAGGGCTATTTTTAGTAAATTGACTACTTAATTGAGACATCAATGAGTTAACAATAGTTACAACTGCTCAAATGAAATCCTTCTGACTCTATTCATGACTAGAGCACAAATAACTGAGTTTCACTAACTATAACTCCACTAGATTGCTACGTATTAGCTATCAACTCATGCACAACTCTACTTCTTGCCAACAAACTCGAATTGAAAAACTTAACTAATTGACTTGTCCATGTAACTCTTATTAATTGCAACTCAAGTCATCTTGCTAATGTGGAAATTTGAATTTCTCCATTTGACTAAGGCACAAGTCAAATGAAGCCTCTTCTTACTACAATTTAACACTCCCTTTTAGCAATAAAATGGTTCTGAACAACCCCAATCCCGCTCCTCTATAGGAATGTAGTGTAACACAACTAACACTCCCTCTCACTGTTGTTTTTTCTACTGCAACAAATGAAACTAAGAAGCATAAAAAATAATGAATCAATAATGTGTATGTGTTGCAACTATCTCCCAAGATCTAATTACATTAACTGACATTGATCCTTCTACTACTGAATACTATGAGCCCCTGTAACAAGGGTAATGATGCATGAGAAGAGTATACTACAACTGCTTATTATCTTCTATGGAACCTTCCCAAATATTTGCAACTCTGTGACTTAATCTCTACATCACCCCACCTCACTCCTGGAGATATGGTTGCATACATGGTGAAATCTACCTCTAGCTTATAGAGATTTTTAACTTGAACACCACTTTTTTTACTTGGCCAGTAGAAACATGCTTTAGATAAGCTTTCCCCTTACTGAACACCACATCATATCCTTTGTAATCAAGTAGAGCTACACAAACTATATTTTCCTTCAGACCAAGCACATGCATTACATCCTTTAGGTGAATATGTGATCCTGACTCCCTCTTAAAGGTGACGGTCCCAATGTAACATTCCCACTCCCATATTTACCCAATTTCACTAGTCTTCCAAGATAAACATGAGATGAAGAGTTACTATGACATGACCTGATGTCCAAGGTTTAGTTATGTAAGTGGGGCCAACAACTAAAACCTTATAAATATTCCTCAAGGTTTACAAGACACTCAGGGGCCAAGGAACCACCCCAGGTGACCAAACCCTGATCTGTATATCTTTTTCACTAACTTGGGCCCACAACCGCATGCACAAGCCTGTAAGGGCACCTTTATGACCATCCAATTGCATGCATAAGCTTCCTTCCCTATGATTATAGCCAAAACCTATAATTCAGAGGTGTGGTCTCGAGATCTGAGCCACTTTTCCAGGGTAGACTTCAGACCACTACCCAAAAATTATTGTAACTTCTTAGAGTGATAAATGAAATAATGTTAATTTTATTGATATAAAAGTTTAGCAAGCACTTTACCTAACCATACCTAACCATGAAAGTCATTTTGTCAAACATATGGTGAACATGTAAGCTACAAGTTATGAATGGATATCTGATTATTGGTGTCTGAAACTTCTTTGAGAACCACCAATAATGTCTAATTCCCTATCATAATAGTTGTAATAGCACTTTTTAGTGCATGCCTTCATTAACCATCAAATACTTATCAAATCCTGAACATGTCAATGCTTGATCACATTTAAATCCATTTTTATAACCAAAATACAACCAGATTATTAGCCATGACAAAAAAACCATCAAATAAACATAATAAAATGTATGAGTGCTCATAGAATACAATAGGAAAATAACTCTTATTAACTGATGCAAAATCCAACCAAGTTAGGGACTTCCACGTACCACCGGACCATAGATTGGATTGAACCAAATCTTTCTTTATTCTAATAAATCTCATGCCATATTCCAAGCATTAATGTGGGATTTCAATACATAAACAACCAAGGCATCCTAGAGATTAAACCACCTCCACCCTCAAGAAACCGTGATCTTTCCAGAACTGGTGAAGAGATCACAAAAAAAAAATAAATCTTGGATGCCTCAGAGTTTCTTCACCATTAAATTGAGGAATTTTCCTATCTACACCCACCTATCGAGGGCTTCCCAAATATTAAACCACATCCACCCCCATCCCTTGGGAATTTTCCTGAGACCACCTCACCTAGTTCCAAAACCTTCTGGTAATCCAAAGCTCAACCAAGAAAAAAATCCCATCACCACATTGTTATCCAAGAAATGGAAAGGCAAGGTTGAAACCACTGTCAAACTAGGAAAACCCCATGCCAATAATAGAAAATGAACCAAATGAACAAATGCATGTACCATGCATTCACACCTCAGATAGGAAATCACACATGCAGCCTGTTACCTACAAAATCCTCTTGTTGAAGCTGCTTGATCCAACCTTCCTTGCTTGTCCTTTACTTTCCTTGTCCTTCCTTTGCTTTCCTTTCTCCAATGGTAGAGTGATCCAAGAATTCTCTATGTGTGCAAGAGTGTGAGAGAATAGAAGAGAGCCCAACACTGAACTGACCAAAAATGTGAATTGATCCTCAAAATCCCTTTTATTATTGAGGCCTCTACTTTCTTCATTTTTCTATATTTTCCTTAACTTTTCCTCTCATGCAAAATCCTTTTTTCCTTTATTTCATAAATAAAATGCTAATTAATGTCTCTTTTCCTTTGCCACTGCCTTTTCCAATTTCCTTAGATAATAAACCAAAGTGATACCCACTAGGATGTTTTGCCCAACATTCAGCTTGGAATATGGGTCCCATGACCTTGGTTTTATTTTTCCTTTATTATCCTTTTTTACATGAACTTTTTAACCTGAGGCTATTACACCCAATCCCTTTGGTACTATACCTTACATCATCTCCAAGATCTATATGTAATTGTAGTGCCTATCCTATAAGTTGATGAAGAACTCCTTATTTCCTGTCATGAGATATGAAGCACCATAGTGTAAGTACCACTCACTCCCTATTACTAGGATTTCCATGCAAACAATGAGGGTGAAATATAACTGAAATTGTGATGTGAGAGCATCTCCTCCTATTGTTTTTGTAGTCTCCTTCTTGGATTTCCTATGTGAGCACTTGGTTGCATAGTGTCCATATTCATGGCAGTGAAAGCATTTAATTTTACTAAGCTCTTTCTTCTTGTCATGGTTTTATTTGGATTCTACCTCACCTTGGGCCTTCTTTCCTTTGGAATTCTTTCCTTTGCAGATTGAATAAAATTCTTCTCCCCTATCAGATCTAGATGAGACTCCATCTCTAGTTTTTCTTCTAATATCCTCCTGGACCAAGCTAGACTAAAGTTTCTCCCAATTTCAAAGTTTATCTCTTCCATTAACTAAATCCTAATAGTTTTGTCGGGACTTCTGTAGACCAAGGAGTCCTAAGCTCACAAGTTTAGAAGATGGCACATTTTCTCCAACTCATCCAATATCATCTCTGACCTGAGTGGTATTGGATAGGTATTGAACAACAGTTCATTTCTTTCCATTCAAATGTTCCCGAGCTTGTCTCTTAATGTCAAGTTCCTAGTGTCATTGCTACTTTGGAACATATCTATGAGGGATTTCAAAATTGAAAATGGAGTCTCTTTTCCATGCAAATTTGAAGGCACATGATCTCTGAATCCATCTAGAATAATCCTCCTAGCGTTTGTTGTGTCTTTCTTCCACTGAACCAATTTTTCTGCATCTAATGCTATTGGTTTTGGAGTATCATTTTGTGTGTACTCCAATACTCCATTTTCATATAACATAGTTTCCATCTTATTTTTCCAAGAAAAAAAATCTGAGGTGCCCTCCAATGCATACTCAAGCCTCAATCCATTGAAAAACATTGTTCTTTCAGTGAAGAAAATATGCACCAAAACTATGTTATTCGAAATTTCTTGAGAGATTGATCAAGAACTTGGTTTCTATGTAGTTTTCAATAGCTCTAATACCATATATAAATAACTAGAAATTTGCAGCTAATAACGAAATTAGATTGAAATCAATAGACACAGATTTCTTCTACTCAATTTGTAGAAAGGAAAACATACAATAGAATCAAATGTAATCATTCGATGACAATGAACACAATATTTTTACTATGGAATCCAACTAGGAAAAACCCTCCTCTATTTGTATTATATTAGATGAGACAATGACTGCACCGCAATATTGATCTACCTCTCTACCTGCTTTGACCAACACTTAGCCAAAATAGGACTTCAACTAATTCCTCCTGTTTCCTTACGCAATTCCTGAGTAAATTAGCTCACATGCATGACACAAATTTTATACACTCACTAGTATACAATAATGATTACATTGATGCCTTTTTCCTCTACTCAACTAGGAGATTCAAATTGCATGCATGACTAGGGCTACTTTTAGTAAATTGACTAGTTAACTGCGAGATCAATGAGTTAACAATAGTAACCACTACTCAACTGAACTCCTACTAACTCTATTCATGACTAGAGCTTAAATAACTAAGTTTCACTAACTATAGCTCCACTAGATTGCTACATATTAGCAATTTACTCATGCACAACAGTACTTCTTTCCCACAAACTCGAATTGATAGACTTAACTAAGTGACTTGGCCATGTCACTCTTTCTAACTGCAACTCAATTCAGCATGTTGATGTGGAAATTCGAATTTCTTCATTTGACTAAGGTACAAGTCAAATGAAGCCTTTTCTTGCTACAATTTCACACTCCCTCTAAGAAAGAAAAAGGTTAAGAACAACCCCCAATCCTTATCCTTTATAGGAATGTATTGTCAGAAAAATAACACTCCATCTCACTATTGTTTTTTCTACCATAACAATTGCAATTGAGAAGCATCCAAAATATTGAATCAATTGCGTCTTTGTGCTACAACTGTCTCCCAAGATTTTAATACATCAACTGACACTGATCCTTATGCTACTGAATATTGTGTGCCCCTGTAGTAAGGGTAATGATCCATGAGAAGAGTATATGGAAAATTTTGTTGCTCTCCTATGGATCCTACCCAAATCTTTGCAACTCTGAGACTAAGGCTCCACATTTCCCCACCTCACTCCTGGAGGTATGGTTGCATAAATGGTAAAATCTACCCCTAGCTTGTAGACATTTTTAACTCGAACACCAATTTGATTTACTTGTCTAGTAGAAACATGCTTCAGATAAGCTTTCCCCTTACTAAAACCACATCATATCCTTTGTCCTCGAGTATAACTACAAAAACTAGATGTTTCTTTAGGCCAGGCACATACATTACATCCTTTATGTGGAGATGGGAGTCTTACTCCCTCATATAGGTGATAGCCCCAATCCCTTTGGTACTGTACCTTACATCATCTCCAAGCTCTATATATAATTATAGGTCCTTCTCCTCTAAGCTGGTGAAGAACTCTTTATTTCGTGTCATATGACATGAAGCACTAGAGTATAGGTACCACTCACTCCCTCTTACTATGCTTTCCATGCAAGTAATTAGGGTGAAATCCAACTTGAATTTGGAAGTGAGAGCATCTCCTCCTACTATTATTGTAGGCTCTTTACTGGATTTCCTATGTGGACACATGGTTGCATAGTCTCCTCTTGTCACTTTGACAACAAGCCTCCAATTTTTTTTTCTAAGTCAATTTTAGAGCCTACATGAACCGTTGTTTGAAGCCCCTTAGTGTCGTTGCATTATTTGTTTTGTTACTCTTATGTTTCTCCTAGTGTAACATCCTTTTAAGTCAATGTTTCCTAACTGTCATCATCTAACCCTTAGAAGCACTTGTGTTATCTTGTTCATGGTTAGGTGGACCTATGGAATTTCTTGACTTAGAAACTAGCCTTTTCGCCATGCACACACTAAAAAAGAACATGAAAAGAACTCAAAACAAAACGATAGAAAGAAAATAACCATTTAAGGTGAAAGAAAACTTCAAGTTGACGAAGACATGCTCTTTTGTTCAACGCACTCTGTTGGCTCGAAGAAGTGTGCCCTCCTTGAGTGCACTCCGTTTTGAGCAAGCTCACCCTCCTTGAGCACATTCCTCCTTGCTAAAGACATGTGCCCTTATTGAGTGCACACATGAGCATACTTGTTGCATGTGGGCACACTCATAGAAAATAGGAGCCCACATAACATCCCTTAAGTAACTCATTCACCAGCTGACAAGTGGAAATCATGCATGAGACTAATTTGCATGTAATTTATTTTAAATCAACCCAATTAATCATTCATTTTCATAATCATTCTCATATGGGTTGGGTACACAATTGTGGATCAAGAAAATCTTCATCTATTTGTGTTACAAGTAAGTTTTGCATGTTGAATCCATTGATTTTCTTTCATGATTTCATTGTCAGTCTTTCTTTCCTTACTGGCATTTCTTTGTTTTTCAGTTTATTTACTAGTGTTTATATTCCATCTTGTTTCTCCTAGTGTTAATTTGTTGTCATATGCTGAAACTTTGCAAATTCCTCAAGTTTTCATATTCTCACCATGATTACGACAACACCCATAAAATTTAGTAGATCCTTCTTCTTCTCATTTTCATCATGAAATCTTGTTGTTAGACTTGTTCCTGAGCCATCCTCAGGTAGAGCGCACTTCTGGATCTCGAAGTCTGTTAAGCTCTAAACATTGTGCCCAGGATATGCATATCTGCCTCTTGAATGCACTCATTCACCACAAAGAAATGCGCCCTACCTGAGTGCATGAGCACACTCCAAAGGCTTGAGTGGGTTTCCTTCATCTCTTTGGCATGTGCTAGTGTGCCCTCCTTTCCCTTAGGTGCATGACCACACCTCGAAGGCTTGAAGGACTGAAGACATGTTCCTTTGTCCCTTCAGAGTGTGTCAATGTGCCATATCTCTCTCCTTGAGTGCATGAGCATACCGTGAAGGCTTGAAGGCCCAAAGCACCATCCTTCACCCCTTTGAGGTGTGCCAGTTTGCCTTTGGTGGTTTTCCTTCCCTTGCTGAAATGCATGATCACACTGCAAAGTCCTGAATGATACCATTATCACCATTTCGTCATTTGAAAGTGTGTCATCCTTGTTTAAATGCCTATTCTCTTATGCATGCAAGTGATTATGTGTTTTTTTCATAGATTTACATTCTCAGTTACATTTAATGGCTCTTTGAGTGTGATTTTCTAAAGATATTGCTTCATAGTTAGTTTCATAAAAGTTAATCTTATCATAATGAGTGTGCTACCATAAATAGGTGTTTGATCCATGAGTATTGTCACCGTTTCATCATCTATTGGAGTTATGCCTCCCCGAAAAGTGGCCTCTAAAGAAGTTTTAGAGGCAAGCATTGAGGAAGTCGTTGAAGTGACAAATCCAACCATTCCCATTTATGCAGACACACAATGCTTCATTGATAAATATTCTTAGGTCAAATGGAGTGGCATAAAAGACACATTCATGTAGAAAAGGTTTCCTAACAACTTGGAGGACTTGGAGGTATATATTAATATCGAGTGATCCAATATGCATAGGATCGCATGAAGATTCTTGATCATCCCCTGTGCAGAAGTGATTGAGTGAATCATTAGACATATGGATGACTCTCTGTTATGGGAATAATACACCCTAGGGTCTGGGTTGAGAACCCCAATAAGTCGAAGGGAATACACCAATAAGAAACAAGAAAACAAGCATTCCTAATGCTTAAACTTCTAAAGTATGATGAAGAGATAGTACCCAAAGGTCCTACGTTTGAGGTCGTTCTTGTAGGGTCCAAAACCACTGCTTCCTCCAATGCTTCAAAACCTACAACTCATTCAAGAAAATCATATATACTAGCATTAGTTCAAAGCATGTTCAAGATATATATGTTAGATCATATAAGCATATAAATATAAAACATGAAATCATACATCATTACATTATAACATGACTTAAAGCATTAAGATCATAACATCAGGAACAAGATAAAGCTTCTTTATTGATGACTGCAAAAAGAATGTGGAAGAATACAACTTGATTCGTCCACGGCTCCAAGCGAAACCTTCCTCCCGATCCATCCAGCCCAAGCCTCAACAATCCTCTTTCAAAAGCATACACATAGATGCCATATAAAGGGGATGGACATCTCTATGAGGAAACAATGGTTTCTTATAGCTAGGAGTGCAAGAGGCATAGGGATAAATTAGACTTGATGAGTAACTAATTTAATATAATATCAATATCCTTTCTTTCTCCTCCCTTTAGGCCTTCCTGTGAGGTGTATTTATATCATCCCAAAATAGTTTTTTCAGTTGGGATATAGTTAGGCCATGGGCTCATGTAGGTAGGCTTCCAATGTAACCTGTAAACCCCACCCAACAAATAGGGATTTTATATTTTTTTTCATATTTTAAATCATATGCACGGGTTGGGTATAGTTGGACCTGTTAGGATATTCCGACACATAGGAAATAGTTAAGTTCAACTTGGTCTAGTATAGAGTTAGGTAAAGTGTGTTTCTTTACCGTTGTACATTTTGTAACTTACAATCCGACGGTCACGATATGTAGTGATCCGACGGTTCATTCTCTCCTCGGTATTACCGACACTTGATCCGTGGCTTGACACCCGATTGGTCCATGAATTCTATTTAAAGCGCATGGAGGGTCATTTGTAGGTTAACCATGCATGAGAGAAGCTTATGTAAATTTTCATTCTTTTATTAATAAATTCCTGTAGTAGCCACGTTGGCGCAGGCCGTGGGCTGTTTCCCTCTCTGAGGGTTTTAACCACGTCAAAATACTGGTGTATTGATCTGTGATCTGTTTGTGAGCGGTGTCCTTTTGGTGTTCTGTCTGAGGAACTTACCCTGTAAATTCCTAACATGGTATCAGAGCTATTTGAGGGCCGCGTCCGTTGGTGATCCAAATCTGAAGCCGGTAGAACTGCATGCGGCTGTCGTTTCCTAGATCTACTATTTCTTACTGCTTTCGGGCCGAGAGGAATACTCTGTTGTGTTCGGAGCATCTGTCCAGTGAGGAACCCTTTCGTTCAATCAACGCGAAAGGTTTCCGGAGCCCTATCTCTGCGTCATTTTTAAGATCTGGAGGTATCATCCTTTATGTGCAGTTACTGTTATTTTCTCTCTGGCTTATTGTCGGTTTCGGTTTATTTAGCTTTTTTTTAACCGGATCTATACCTCTCATTTCTGCGTATGCTCTTTGCCCTGCGACTCTGTGCGATCTGGGCAAATCAGAAACAGAAAGGAAGGATTTTTTCTCATGCGTATGCTCTTTTTCCTGCACCTTAGTGTGATCTCGGAAAATCAGAAACATTGAGAAAAATATTTAGTTTTTCGGCTAAAGCTAACTTTGAGCCACAAGGTTCAATTTTTTTAAGTATTTAGTTTTTTTGGTAAAGCTAACTTCGAGCCATAAGGTTCGTTTTTCTTTGCATGTCCGTGTTGGGTTTTGTGTTTTGTGTTTTGTAGGGAAAAAGA